>PVKE010005363.1:0-59328 GCA_004027555.1 Craseonycteris thonglongyai
CCAAAGTGAATATCACTGCGTTCTACTGGGGTAAAGACTCTACCTTTTGACTTCTATATCATTCCTAAGGGGTAAGGAATAGTATGCTCTTTTATAAGAGTTATATACCATTTCCTTGACTGAACTGTAAGTTCCCCTTCCCCAGCACAATTTGGTAAAACACTACTCTTTTTTAGAGTTTTGACTTCACACAAGACTGCCACCTAAGAACCAGGCAGAGAAACCCCAGCAGAATTGCCACAGCCTTGATGTTGGTCTTCCCAGCCTCCATATCTATTGTTTGTGTGCTCCCTAGCACATAACATTTTGCTCTGGGAGCCCTAATGGACAAAGATACCTATTGAGTTTCATTGTGATGTATCCAGTTGGTACTGGTTTCTGAGGCATCAAAGAGATGGCCCAACCCTGGATGGAAAGACAGTGAGAAAAGTCATTTCCCAGGAAGTGATATTTAGGTGAGTATTAAAGGGTGAATAGGGGTTTCCCAGATGATCTTGAATCCCAATTTTCAAAAATGAAAATAACATGTTTAAACTGAAAGCTAAAGACAAGACTAAGTGTGCCAAGTCCCCTAAGGGGGCCTCATGGAATGCTTCAAGGAGGAAGAATCTTTTGTTCTGGGCTTTGATGACTGAGTGGGGTATATTGACGATTAGAAATGGACAAAGGGTGTTTCACGCAGAGTGTGCATTGTGAATGTGACGGAATAAGACAAACTATACGAGAAAACTGTTTTTTTCGATATCTTCCCCTTCCTCTGTCTTCTAATGAGGAAGAATTTTTGCTTGGTGGGTCAATTCTGGGGCTTAAAAAATATTCAAAAAAGTCAGAGAGGCTGAAATGATATACGTATTTCTTATCCGCAGTTTTGCTTTTCACAGTTTCAGTTACCCGTGGCCAACAGCGGTCCGAACATATTACCGGTATGTGGAACGTTCCAGAAATGAACAATTCGTAAGTTTTAAACTGTGTACCATTCCGAGCAATGTGATGCCACCTCATGACATCCTGTTCCGTCTGGCCCGAGGTGTGACTCATCCTTTTGTCCAGAAGACCCATGCTTTATGTGCTCCCTACCCCTTCGTCACTTAGGAGCCAACTCTGTCATCAGATGAACTGTTGTAGTATCACTGCTTGCACTCAAGTCACCCCTATTTTCCTTAACAACGGCCCCAAGTGCAAGAGTAGTGATTCTGGCCAATTAAGATGTGCCAAAGAGAAGTTGTATGGTTTCTTGCGGTGAAGAGGTATGTATATTTAGGAAAAAACATAGTATATAAATATAGGGTTCAGTACTGTGCAGTTCCCCACAGATAAGGGGGGGGGCTACTGTAAATATGAAGAACTTAGGCAGGCAGGCAAAAGACCAGAATGTGGGCTCTAAGGAAACCTTGGAGTAGGAGCTGAGTCAGGGAGGAGACAGGCTTTGGCTCAGCCTTGACACATGGGAAACAATGAGAGAATGAAATGGGAAAAGACAGGATTTTGTGTTATAAGAGGGTTCTCCCTTTTGTGCTTTTATGAAAGTTTGCTGTAAAGATTTCATTCACTTTACATTTTGGGGTCTGGGCTGACGTTCCTTGGACACAGCCTGGTCTCAAGATGGCATGACGTGGCACCTGGGCCTGACAAAACTTACGTAAGCAGAGGTGTGCAGGTGGAAGACCACGAGCAGAACTGGGGAGAGTCACACCGAATGATGGAAGACGAGCAGAGTTTGTCTGTTAGGAGAGTACTGGGACGGAGGTCAGGTTTACGGCAGGAGTGGCGGCCTGAGAAGCCGAGGTTAGGAAGGTGGTACGTGCTCATGGGCAAGGCAGAGCCTCTAAGCTTTCTGAATAGGACAGCTCAGTGTCAGAAAGGTATTTGAGGTCAGTCACACTAATAGCAGAATCGGAATAGGGATAATGTCTTAAGATACCCATTAAAGAACTATTATAAAATCTGACGCCAAAATGATAGATTTGGAAGACCTCTCATGGAATCGATGTGTTTATTTGAATCAACTCCGGGTCTGATTTTCTCCAGACACAGCCTACCTCAGGTCATTTGATGAAAACGTGCTCGCCAACCTCCTTATTGTGTTTTGTGTCTATTCTTTGGGCGTGATGGAGGGCTTACAGAGTGCTTGGGTGGATCTGGCTCCGATGCACTAGAGCAAGTTCTTATGGAGCCCCCACCAGGTGGCTGGCACAAGGGCCTTGAGCACTGGGCTTACCATATAATTAGAGTTACCAGATCAACACACAAGCCAGCCCCCCAATGCAGAGGGAGACAGAGGGCTGGGGCTTAATGAGAGGCAGATGTCAGTGGGGAGCAGATGTTTGCAGCTCTTCAGTTCTATCAAATTAATCATCTCCTGACTTCAAGGTGCTTCTTGGAGTCCAGGAAATTTCCCTGTAATAAATTGCCTCTGGGATTGATTTTTAAAGTGAGAATGTGTATGCCACTGTCTTGAATGCTTTTGAACAGTTCTACCCAATAGCAGAAGAAGCTTTTTTTTTTTTTCCCCCCAATATGGACAAGTTTGGGTGGAGGTAAGAAGACCAAATCTAACTTCCCAGACCTATTTCTAAACAAACAAACAAACAAACAAACAAACAAACAGGCTGACTTTTTATTAATAAAATTAGCTACTGGCACTGCTCAACAAGTCTGCCTACTTCTTCATTTATTCAGCACATAATTTTTATGGAAACACTATGTACCGAGGATCCAATGGCCCGTGGAAACACAGATGCTGACCTCACGGAGCTTACAGCATAGTAATAAATACCCATGGTAATATATCTAAAAGGATACATGTGCTAAGTTCTAGGGAAGAGTTATGTGGTTCTTAAAAAGAGTTACAGCAGGGATTTATTTGACTCAAGTCTGAGAGATCAGAGAATCTTTTCTGAGCAAGAGACTAGAGCAGAGTTCTTCCTTCTCTGCATTTCCTTCTCCTTCCCTTTCTCCTCTTCCCTCCCTCCTCTTCCCCTCCCCCTCATCCAGCGTTCTCTTCCCTCTCTTTCAGTCTGCTTTCTTCTCTCCTCTTTCTCTCTTTCTTTTCCTGCTTTCTGTCTTCCTCCATTCCCTCCCTCCTTCTCTTTGCTTTCTTTTCTTCTCTCTCTCTTTGCCACTCTCCCTTCCTTCCTACCTTTTTTTTTTTGGTTCCCCAACTTGCCGTTGAAAGCTTGTTAGGGACCCAAGCCCTGCATTAGGTCTGGGAGTTAGTGTCCACGCAGAGATGAACAGGGGACTATTGCTGTTCAAAGTGAGAGACAGTGCACAATACACTGACGGAGGTAGGTACAGGTACCTCTGGGAGGGGCACCCACTCAGGCTGGGGTATTGGGTAGTCAGGTGAATAAGTCTTTGAGAATGCTAGGCGTTGGAGGCAAAACAGAATGGAGGACAGTGCTGTAGGAAGTGGAAAGCGGCCTTGTTTAAAAACAAGGAAGGCAATGTGATAAGATGGTTAGGTTCTGGGGAAGGCAGGAAATTCAGTACGACGCGGGTAAAAGACGTGAGCTGGGAAGATCCAGGAAATGATAGGCTGGAAAGATTGGTAGGAAGCACAGCATGGGGAACAGCATAGTATTTTGTGTGGTGTGCAGTGAAGAGCCATTGAGGCCTTTAAGAAGAGAATGACACGGTTGAGTGTACCGTTTAGGCAGACCTTTGCAGGCAATAGTGAGGTCCTACCCACGCCCAGCAAATACGAAATCATGTGTCCTCATATTTGGCTTTTCCAAATCATTGTTTTAGGTTGTGAGGTTCCAGGAGCAGCTGGTTAGTCCTTTGCTGCCCTCAGACACAGAAACAAAATAAAACTCAAACTCTCAGAAAGAAATGGACACTGATAGTGGTATAGTAACCCACCCCCCTTCCCAAGCTCTCCAGTCTCTAAGCCCCCCTAATGGAAATGAGTCAACACCATTGGAGTGTCTTCTTAATTGCTGGGACTTTCTCATTACCGTAATGACGCTAAGGTAAACCACTTCTTTTTGTGTTGGGTGGGTGTTGCCTTTCAAGGTATAAAAATAAACTGAAATGAAATGAAGTAAGTGAGATGACATACAATGAAATGGAACAAAATGAAATGAAATAATAAAAAATAAGCCTGCAAAGCAGAAAGGTCAGAAAACATCCATTATTCTAAACCAGCGTTTCTCAACCTCAGCATTATTGACATTTGGCCTGAGTAATTCTTTGTTGTTCTCGCATTGTGGGATGTTTAGCAGCATCCCTGGCATTTGCCCATTGATGCCAGAGAGAATCCCTTCCCAGTGGGTACAATCAAAAATGTCTTCAGACATTGCCAAATGTCCCCTGAGGGGCAAAACTGCCCTCAGTTGAGAATCATTCTTCTAACTAAACTGTACGGCTGGAGGTGTTGTAGATAAGAAGAAATTCAGACGAGATTTCACCAAGGAACGCTTGAAAAATTCTTCCTGTGTTTAGAGTCGCACAGGGAGGGACTGGTGGCATCTGAAGTGAAAGGAATTCATTCCAGTGCTACCTCCAGAAGCCCCACTTCTCCCCACTCTCAGGGCCCTGCTAATTATTAGACCACCTTTTACTTTCTTTCATCTCCAAATGCCTCTAATGTGTTATCATGGCACGGATCCTACTTTCTCTCCAATTACATGATCAGATGGACCTTTTTCAATTTGGCTTTCAAAGCTGGTTACTCCTAGGAGACAGCTTTGCTAAAAGCATGTAATGATCCTTAAGGTAGCCAAGCCGGTGAGGTGCACATCTGTGGGGTTGGGCAGGCTGGGGACGCTGTCTGGGGTTCTATCCACCTTCCAGGCCGGCCACGTCTTCGATTTCGCTGTCCTCCCAGAGTGGGGCCCGCCTGCTGGCTTTATTTAGGTTTTGCATTTCAGATTCCTGTTTGATAGGGTGCCAGCAGCGACATTTCAGACGTTCCCAGGCAATGCACGGGGCTGCTTTTTCTCCAGTTAGGATTTGTGAGCTGCAGTACAGCCTCACGTATTAAACTGATGGTGTGTGGGAGTCGCCACTAGGCTGACCACGACACTTTCGGCCCCCTAACGAACAAAGACCCTGTGCGTTTTCTCTTTGTCTTCCCAGCGCTTGTGTCTTCCCTCACACCTTAAGGATGCTCAGAGGCGCCCTGCTGGGTGCTTAACATGGATGCCTTCCAGAATACACAGGAGCCTTGGACTTGACACATTTGGCAGCAATGTGGGTGTCTGAGTTCTTGGAGTCTATATTATGAATGTGAACCCATATTTTACCTGGAACCTGCAGCTGAAAGATAGTATGCTATTTTTAACAGTGTCCCTTTTTTTCTCCCAACATGGTTCTTTAACAAGGTCATGTCATTATCAGTTATTTAATATTTCTAAAATTAGAAACGGTTTCACTGCTGTGGCAGCTCAAACTTTAGGCCAGGCTCTTTGAGCCTCCTCACACTGGGGTATTGATACAGCCTCGTGGAGCCTCTTCCGGGTCCTTCTTTTCTAGTTTCTAGTTGGTTCCAAATTCAGCCCAGGCTAAACTTTTTGTTCTCTTTTAGTCAAGATTTTCACTTATTTAAGGAGTGACAATAACTATCTTTTAGCCAGAGGACTGGAGTTAGCTGCCTGACGGGTGGTCCATGTTCTGTACTCAGTGCTCTCATTCGAGTAGCTCAAGATAGCTCTCCGACCAGCCTAGAGAAAAGGCAAAGCAGAGAAGGAAGGTATAATAATAATTCCTTCCAAAGCAGCCCTCCCTGCTTCTTCCTAATAAGTCAATCATGAGTTCTGGAAATAATTAAGAGGAAGGAGGTGAAGTGGCAGACAAATAGAAGAAAGAGACGAAAAGATGCACACTACTGTTTAACGAAAAGTTACTCCTCGCCAGCGGCGTGCCAGTGCCTCTGTTAAGGGATAGAGAAAGTGTTATCTACGATATTCGGACCTCACCACACTCCTCGTCCACATGCAAAGGGAGCAAAAGTTGGAGGATGGTTAAGCCCATCTGAGTAGCTTCCCATTATCACTTCCCGGAATATGAAGAATTTTGACCATCTCATATAATCTCTACGTTGCATGGGAACTATTGGTATCCCCATTTTATAGAGAAGAAAACTGAGGCTCAGACTGGTTAACTTGTCCAAGGTGTCTTCACTGATAAGGGGTAGAGCCAAGGCTGGAAGCCAGTCTTCTGACTCCAAGTCCAGGGAACAGTCCACTCCCACCTGTGCTCAGCCTCTGTTCTCCACCCAACAAGTCCTCAGTGATATCTCATTATTGATCTCCTGGCAATGTCTGTGGCTCCTTACGCCGTGTCTAAAGACAATATTTATTCCTCTTTCCCCAGAGCTCCCTGCTGGCTGGAGATTGCTCATTAGACCATAGCACACCTCCCAGGCAGCTTACATGCAGGGGCCTCATGATGGTTATTGATGAGCCTGCTTCCATTTCCCACTGCAGAGCACTGAGTACACCTACAATGTGGATGAATTATCTTACCTAACTTACGTAGAGAAAAAAATGTATGTGTCCACCATCAACTGGCATGCAAGTGTGAGTTGTGATTCAGGTAATTAGCATCCTGCCTAGAACAGAGTAGACACTCCGTAAATACTGGTTTTATATGGGAGAAATAAATAAATGGCTTACTGCCCGGAAACCCACTCAAGGTGCAAAACCTTAGAGGCTCACCTGGGCATTTTGATTACTTCACACAAGGAAAACAGCATCACTGATTTTTATTTCCCTTGGTGACACTGGCCCAGTGTGCAGTGTGTATTTGGGACAATTAGAGATTATGTGGAATTTTATATTTGGTGCATGTACCAATTAACACACATGACCTCCAATTACTGAGTGGGATAGTAATAAAACAAATCCAAGGGATTCACACTTGGAAGATTTGGGTTATAGTCTTAGTTCTGCCTCCCTCTAGCTGTGAGACCTTGGACCAACCATTTAATCTCTCTTATCCTCAGTTTCCTCTTCTGTAAATGGAAATAACAGGTGTTGGCTGGTGAGTGTGTACTGACGATTGTGGAATTGTGCTGGCCACCCTCAACTGGAATGCTAGCATGAATTGTGATTCATATAATCAGTCACTAGTATCCTTATCCGTGTGGAATGAGTGGAATGAATGACCAACTTTCTAAATATGGTGAAAGTAATCATAAATGTTCATTGATTGGAAGCGGCTTGTGTCTTTGCTCAGGTCTGTTACCCTGAAACCTCCCTGAATGTTGTTGGAAGGCCATAGAAAATGTGGCTTCCACTCATCCTCTAGGGCCCTTGTGGCTATTTTAGGGTCCTCATGGCTGGCAGCACTTGAATGAAGAGCTCTGATGTTCTCCCCACAATGTGTTCTGATCAGAGGATATGGGACAACTGATCTCATTGATGTTAAACCAGAACGGTGTGCTTGATCAAGTCACAGTTTGGCTATGGGTGCAGATTCTTTTCTATGGTTGACACCAGAGAGGACATGAAATGTGTGCCTCTGACCCTAACAGAACCCTGCTTGCTGAAGAATAGCCAGAAAGTGAAGAGAAACCTTCATTCACTAGGGCAGATGAGTTCAAACTTTTGGCTTCCCTGGGCCACTTTAGAAGAATTGTCTTGGGCCACATTGGAAGAAGAATTGTCTTGGGTCACACATAAAATACAGGAACACTAATGAAAGCTGATGAGCTAAAAAAATTAAAAATCACACCAAAAAATCTCATAATGCTTCTTTAAAAGTTTGCAAGTTTGTGTTGGGCTGCATTCAGAGCCATCCTGGGCGGCATGCGGCCCATGGGCTGTGGGTTGGACAAGCTCGCTCTAGGGGTTTGTTCTGACTTGTTTCTCTCCCGGAAAATATATGTGTTAAGAACTCTGCCCCAAAGACCACTACAGGGCAAGGTGAGAGAGGAGAGACAGGCTTTCACTAAGCACCCCTCCCTTCCTGCCATTTCTCATCTTTAGGTAATTGGCATTGGAATGGAATAAAAACATAAGCAAGCCTATTTCTAGCTGTAAGCCCTCTCCTTATTTCTATTTAAAAAGTTAACCTTTAATCTCCTTTGAACCTTGAATTTTCTTTTCCATAGAACCTCTGTTTTTGCCACCATTTCAGTAATTTGTATCTCTGCTAGCTCTGCTTCACTTGATCAAACTAACCTGGATAATGCGTGAGCTATTAAGAGAACACATCATTTCCTTGGGGACTCATTTATTCCCACAATCACTGATAATAGAAAGTCCTTTTCTAGGCTTGATGCTAATGATTTCTCCATCTAGACTGGGTGCATTTTCTCCATTTGTTGGCTATTCACAAGCTATCACTTGCAGCCTTGTGGAAGCAGCAATGAATATGCTTATGGACACATTCAGTGCTCTGTTTTGATTATTGTCAGCAATGTGGATAAGGCAATAGAAGTGAATGGGTGTTAGATAATCAGTTTTATAGGTGATTAGACCAAGAAAAAATGAGGTGCTTCTATTTCCCTTCTTGTTTGGAATTTAGAATTATAAACAATAAGGTATTACCAGACTTCACTGCTTCACAATTCAGGTCTAAGTTTGAAAAGGGATATTTCTCACAAGCCCAGTGGGAAGTATTTTAAAGCTAATTTAAGTATTTAAAATTGACCTAACATCATCCCTCATATATTGGTTGTCCCTTAGTGAAGCCATATTGTTTCTTTCTTCCCAGTTTAAAATTGCAGACTCTTCTATATTTCTTTCTCATGCCACATGTGGTATCTAATTCTTCCACATTTGTTCTTACAGTTATTTTACAGTTATTAATTATTTTTGCCTTCTAATCTCTACCTACCTAGAAGTCATAATTATCTAGCACTGAGTTGACTGAAAAAGCCTTGTAATTGATCACCATGGCCTCAAGCTCTCTTGACAACAATTAGTCCTACACCCAACTTTGAGATCAATGTTCTGAAAGCCACACTATGCTGAAATCGTTTCCTGCTCCAAATCACCACTGACTTCTCATTTCTAGTAAGTAAAGGCCAGTCTCATCAGTGTAAGATTTAAAGACACTCATAAAAGTCCCTGACCTACCAATATCTTTTGAAGACTTTTTCCCTTCCATTCCTCTAATGACCACACTGATTCCATTCTCCTCAAAATAGTGTTAACAAACAAAATTCAACTGAACAAATGTGAAAATCTAACCAATTGGCTTTATTAAGTAATTCATGAACTGAGCAGCATCTCATCTAGTCAGTAGTAGTGTGTTGGCTTGAAAGTGTTGACAAAATGCAAAGTTTTTATAGGAAGATGAAACAGGTCCATGGGGCAGAGTACTTTACAGGTCCTTGACCAGAAAATTCCAGACTGCTTGAGTAAGATTATGTTTCTGGGAGAAGTTGAAACTGCATTTAGATTAGGTATTATATCTAAGTTTGGTATTATGGGCTTTTAGCATGAGTGATGCCATTTTGGGCCTATGGTTTTCTCTTTAACAATAACTTCGTAGTTTTTGATCTCTACATCTATACTCATGTTGTTCTCCTTTCCTTTGCAGCCCACCGTGTACTTGTAAATGCTTCTTCTTTAATTAATTCTTTAATAATCAATGCAGAGTGATGTGTTATAGTCATATGTATATCTGTTTTGTCTGCCCATTAGACAGTTAGATCACAAAGGACAGAGCTATGCCTTAGATATCTTTATACTTTCCTCAATGCTTAAAATAATGCCTTATACAAAATGCATTGTCACTAAGTATACTTACTGAATGAACAAATGTGTAAATAGAGATAGAATCAACTATTATTTAGACTGTGGGTTACAGAATAGCCTAGAACAAGCTTATCCAACGCATGGCCCATGGGACACATGTGACCAAGGATGGCTCTGAATGCAGCCCAACAAAAATTTGTAACTCTTAAAACATCATAAGATTTTTTTGCTTTTTTTTTTTTTTTTAACTCACGAGTTATCATTAGTGTTAGTGTATTTTATGTATGGCCCAAGACAATTCTTCCAATGTGGCCCAGGGAAGCCACAAGGTTGGACATCCCTACTCTAGAATATGAAGAATGGAAACTTTTGGAAAATGAACTGGTGCTTTCAGAGCATCATGAAATTGAGAATTTAATATCTTATAAGTCTTCGCAAGCCAGGATGGCTCAGCGGGTTAAGCACTCACTTTGCAGCCCTGGGGACCGAGAATCGAATTCCCACCCTGGCCCATGAGGACCCACATGCTGAACTGGGGTGTGCTTCTCACGCAAAAGGCTCCATTCAGTTCTTACCCACTGGTTTGGCCCTTGGCTTGAGTGGCATGCCTCCCATGCAGGAGGCCCCCAGCCCAGTTCCAGCCCTGTGTGGCCCCTGCTTACCTGTTTAGAACAAAACCATGTCAAAAGCTGGTGTGCAACTGGAGACGGCTGTGGGCCCTCCTCTCATCTCTCTGTCTCTCTGTCACTGTCAAAAACAATAAAATAAATACAAAAAAAAAACTTTTTAAAGTCTCATCAAGGCCAGAGCTCCCTACTGTTCTCTTGCTTAATCCTGTTCTCATTTCATTTCCTCAGAACCCTACTCCTCCACTGTCTCATAAATATAGCATGTTATACAGAAAAAATCTGTTAGCATTAAAAGTTATGGGGCAATTAAGTCTCTTCTCCCTATTTCTGCCAAACTGTCTCCATTATTCAAACATAGCATGTAAATAAAGACAATGTTTTGTAATCAGATCCTGGGCAAAACCATGCAGTGGATCACTCTAGCCAAAGCTGCCAATGGAAATATTCAGCATCTTTCCACTGCTTTTAATTTGACATCCTCATACTCTGGAAAACTGACCTCTTCCTGATGTTACTGGAGTGCTGGGCCTATGATGCAGGTCCACTAGTCATTGAGATATGTATAGACATATATACAAGCATGTATTGTGTGTCAGAGCATGTCTATTTGCGTTTATGAGTTGGTTTTACCACAAAATTTCCAAGATCTTTTGAGACAGAAAAAAAAAATTGCAAGTCTCAGTTTATTTCTGCTTAAAAGAAGAGCCCAAGTCCAAGGACTTTGAGGTTTGGTTTGGACAAGCACCCAGAGTTGGGATGACTGTCTGAAGCTCTTGCATTGGCACATTTGGGCTGGATCAGTTGAGGACAGGCAGTGTTATGACGTTTTCAGTACTCCTCATTGTCATTCAGGTTAGAAAGGAGCACCTCCTCTCTCCATAATACATTAAGATTTGGGAACTGGAAGAACAAACGGGAAAAGTAGAAGAAAGAAGAAAAGTTGGTTTGATTTCTTTAAGAAGTGGCCTTTCATTGCCTCCAAAGTTGTGATTATACTGCTAATAGCTGGGTCAGGCTATGCTACACAAATGTTATAAGTTAATAACGGGCAACTTTACAATAGATCCAGCCATCCACAGAATTTGAGAGCTAAAGTGGACCTCGGGGGCTTTCTGGTCAGAGCATTTTTAAAAAATACAGATTATCAAACTGAGGGTTGGAAAGAGGAAATGGCTTGCCAGGGACTCAGAGAGTAGAACTGGGATTCATTCCAGAGTCCTGACATTTAGTCAACATGATTATTCTAAATCATCACCTATCTAGTCAGTTCTATTGTAGCACATCTAGATGCATTCAATGGGCTGAGATCAAAGTGTACTTCTGATCTGTGAGTCTCATTTGTACTTAAAGGGACTTGATTTTGCCAATTCATTTGTAGAAAGAGGGTTTAAAAGTTGGGAAAGATTAATAAATATGTATGCGAGTCCTCAGCAGGGGGCAATTTGATAGTTATTGCTGGCATTCATTTGCTGGGAGGGAACATAACAATGTTCTGAGCCAGGAGGAGGAAGTGCTTTCCTTCATGGTAGAAGATGGCTACCAAAGATTGGAAAAGAAAAGCCAATTAAACCATAGTCCAATTTAGAGAGGTATATGTCATTAGCCAGAGGATCAAGCTACTAGGAAATAAAGAAAATGGGTCAGGGTGTCAAGAACATTTAACCAAGCAAAGACAAGAGAGTTAGGGAGTCTTGAGATCAGTCCCAAAGCAAGAAGAAAATTGTAGGCAAGAGGACTGACTAGATAGTCCCCAAAGGTAAATTCCTTGTACACATACCCTTAGGGGCCCGGTGGGCCCATGGAGACCTGGTCATGCTAGATTAACTTTCTTTTCAATGAAGTCGAAAAACTGGTTAACAAGGGAAATGCTATAGACATATATATCAAGATTTCAGTTTTTCTGATGTGTCTGTAATTCATTAAGGACTATAGAGTCCTACAGATGGAAGGAAGAATAAATAACATTTCATTCCACACTTGTATGATCTTATGATCTTATGAAGATCATGATAACTGATACTTCAATTAAAATAGGTGACTAATTGATAATCACACTCAGAAAGAACCAATTAATGGAAGGATGGAAACATGGTACTTCATACAATGCTTTCTTTGGGTAGTTTCCAGCTTGATATTTTATATTACAAAACTTGTTGAGCAATATTATACATGGCAATTTGGGGGTGGTAGCCAATATGATGATAAGGAAATCAATATCTGAGATCCCCAAATCTGAAACTATAGGGCAAATGATGAAGAGACCTAATAGAAACAGATATAAAATGTTGGGGGAATTATTAAAGGTAGAAGATAGGAAAGATATGGCTGATGTAGCACATTGTATTCTGTGATGGTTCATTTTATGTGTCAACTTGACTAGCTATTGTATTTGGCTAAATATTATTTTCAGGTGTGTCTATAAAGGTGCTTCTGATTGAGATTAACATTTGAATCAGTAGACTGAGCATAGCAGCTCACCTTCACCAAAGAAGGTGGGCCTCATCCAATTCATTAAAGGCCTGAATAGAATAAAAGGCTGAGTAAGAAAGACTTTTCTCTTCCTGCTTGACTGTCTTTAGCTGGGACATTGGTCTTCTGCCTTCAGACTCAGAATCAGACTGGAACTTATACCAATGGCTTTCCTAGTTCTCAGGCCTTTGGACTTACACTAGAACTGTACTACCTGCTCTCTTGGGTCTGGGTTTCTCAGCCTCCATAATCATGTGAGCAAATTCCTCATAATCTCTCCCTCTCCAAATGTATATACAGTTATATATTTATCCCCCTTTCCAGAGAACCCTAATACAGCCCTCTCCCTCACTCAAAAAAAAAAAAAAAAAAGTGGGGGTGGGGGAAGGATGATAAATTTGGTATAAGTCTAGAAAGCCAACAACAATCAAAACATCAAGATTAATCTTGGGTCCAGAACAAGTAAGGTAGTACCTTACTTATTACTCTGCTCTGATCAGATTATACCTAGAGTATCATGCTTAGTTCTCATAAGCCCAACAGAGGAGGAAAAAGGGTCAACAGGAGATGATCCAGAAGGCAATGACCAAGGTATATGATGCACCTAAAGTCATCAATGAAAAGGAGTCCAAAGAGCAGAGGATTTTCTTTCAGGGAGAAGGCTTCAGGGAAGAATACAATAGCTGTCTTCCAGTTCTGAAACTGCTATCAGCAAGAAGAGGAATGACATAGAATGAACGGCTTAAGGCGAAAGAGTACAACACAATCTAAGGATGCACTTTCTAAAAAAGGACTGAAATGAGAATATACGTTTTCTTCACAGAATCTATGTGACACAATGTGTGGGTGGTTTGGGTTTCCTGGTAAGAGTAAGATTGTCATCAATTATCTTAAAGGTGATTTTCAATCCTTTTTTTAATCTATGAAATTGTTTTTTGTAGGGAAGGTGGTTGTTAGCTAAGCAAATAGTATGATGTGATGGAATACTTACACTATTTAATAGAAGACACTTTTCGAAGGACATATGCATTTAGAAGCAGACTGTTAACATCCATTTTTTGAAATGGGTTCCCTAAGAAATTTCCTACAGTAATATTTTTTAGTTAATTTAGTTTACTTTAGTTTAAATACCAGTATCTTTTCTGAAAGTAACACAATAGATTCTAAAAAAAACCACAAAAATCTGTAATCCATAAATTTCACTAATTCAAGCAGAGTTTTTTCTTAATTACCCTGAATAGATCAATCACCCTGTTCTGATCACGTGAATGACATGTCCTAAAGAAAAAAAATAATAACAGCAGTTTTCTTCGTTTGAAAACACTTACTATGTGGTAGGCATGGTTTTAGGCATGAATTCACTCATTTACATGAATTTACTCCCTTAATTTTCATAGCAACTATATGAAATAGCTACAGTTATTATTCCCAGTTTTACAAATGGAGAAACTAAGCTAAATAGAGGTTAAGCGATTTGTCCCAGGGTGTATTTTAGTAAGAAGCAAAGCTAAGATTCTGGCTCTAAAGTCAGCGTTCTTATTACCACATTATTTCTGTTTAACAACTTTTTGATTTTACAGCATTCCACTTAGAAGTAGAAGTAAGACATGGAATCCCTGCATTTGGCCACGGACATCCTACCTTAGGATAGTGTCATAAAAGGTGTCTAACCTGCTATGGGAGACAAGTAGTTTCATTGTCTCATCTCACACTTTCATTGAGACAGGTAGGCAGGTTGAACACCTTTGTGATCTAGAAATTGCTGTTTCATTCTAAGCCATCCCGAAGGATGTTGCTTCTTCAGGCTGCAACTTGGGCCTCTTAAGTGCTTTGATTCTAGTATTTCACAGATCAGAACTCATCTGAGCTGCACCTGTCTTGTGAAATTTGGCTTCATTAGACTTGAACTCAGTTCCTAACTCTGCCTCTTACTAAGTGTGTGGAATGGGGCAGATGAGTATACCATGTGACAGCTTCATCCTTGTGAGAAAGGTAGACATTCTACTGTGCAGAGATTCGTGAAGAATAGATGAGATACTATGTATAAACTCCCCTGTAAAGACATGACATACAATAAATATTCTAGAAGTGGGAGTTCTTTTTGTTTCCATTTGATAAATGCTACATAGTCTACTAAAACTTATTTGATACTGCTGTTGAGGGACTAGTCATGCCTTGTAATCCGAGTTTCTGTTTGAAGATACAGATGAATCATATAGAGAAGGGCTTCCAAGTAGTTCCTCAAGTTTAGTGCCTCCTTAGTGCCCTCAGTGGGGAGGTGCATTCCAATGTAGTGTGTAATTGGGGATTTTTTCCTGCTTTGCATAAACATTCCGTTGTATCTAAAATTTCCCATTATTGGTATTAATGATACGATTGTGTTTTACACATGGCCACCATGTCCAATACATTTTCCACGAGGGACTCAGTCTTTCCACAAACACATCAAATACCTATTATGTTCTTCCCTCAGATAATAATGTCACAGTACTTAGGGTCTACTAGGCAAAAAGAACTCTGGAACACCATGAGAACAAGGTTACATCATTGCTCTGCAAACACAGAGAATAAATAAGGGCAGGGGAAAGGAAGTCCTTCTACCTAACCGCAAACTCAAGTATTTAAGAACAGGCCTGCACAAATGAATCGTTTGGGGAGCCGTGGGTGGGACCTTACCATATAACTTGTTGCTTTTTCAGATTGTCACAAGTAGATTTTTAGCTGGACACCTGGGTTCATGATTCATTCTTTGTATCTCCTGACCTTTATGTATTGAAAAGTGTATTTTGAGTCTATTGATATTTCTTTTTTCTTTTTTAAAAATTTATTTTATTGTTTTTGAGGGAAGGTGAGAGAGAGAGAGAGAGAGAGAGGAGAGGCAAGGGCCCAGAGCAGTCTCCATAGTTGTACATCATTAGTGGTGACATGGTTTCATTCCACACAGGTCGAGGTGGGGCTGTGCAGGGTGGGAACCTAACTGGGGCCTCCCACGTGGGAGGCGAGAACCTTTGCCACTGAGCCATTCTGGTGGTTACCTGTTGTGCTGCAGTTCCCCATATGGGTTTGCACGGGCCAAGGCCAGGAATCAAACCCCGAACCTCGCGATTGTGATGCAAGCGCTCAACCACTGAGCTATCCTGACAGCCCCTTCTTCCTTTTTTTAAGAAGCAATTTATATTGTCTTAAAGTAATACATACATGATGCTGGAAGATAGAACAAAGTAGGAAAATATCAAGAAAACGTGTGAAAATGATTTACAATCTACTATGCAGATGATCTCCATTGACATTGGAAAGGATTGCCCTCCATTTTATCTTAGAAACATATACGATACATGATAGCATGATATTGCTTTATAATTACTAGAAATGTTGTGAACATTTTCTTGTGTTGTTAAAAAAGGGAGAGTAAGTTCAACCAGTTTGGAAAAAGATCTGGCAGTTACTTATTAAACAACATATAGACTTACCCTGTGACTTGGCAATTCCATCCTAGCTTTAATATCCAAGAGAAAGTAAAGCCATTTGTTCACAAAATTACTTGTATAAGAATGTTAATCACAAATTTATTCACTATAGTAAAAAAATGAAAATAGCTCAAATACCTATCAAAAGGTAGATGGATAAACTGGTCACCAATAAAAAGGCACAAACTATTGATATATGCAACAATATAGATGAATCTCGAAAGCATTACACTAAGTAAAAGAAAGCAGGCTTAAAAAAAAAGCACATATTATGTGACTCCACTTATGTGAAGTTTTGAAACCAACAAACCTACTCTAAGATTAAAAACAAACAAACAAACAAAAAAAAACAGAACAAAGGCTTCCTTTGGGAGGTGAGATGGAGTAAGGGCATAAGGAAACTTTCTGGAGTGATGACAATATTTTATATCCTAATAAGGTTTTGTCTTACATAGATGCATGCATTTGTCAAAATTCATCAAATGATTACTTAGATTTGTGCATTTCACTGTATATAAATGTTACCTTAAAAAAAGAGAAAACGGGAAACCAGGATGGCTCAGTGGGTTGAATGCTCACTTTGTAGTCCCAGGGTCTGAGGATCAGGTCCTGGCCCAGGCCCATGCGGATGCATAGGTTGAACTGGGGTGAGCTTCCCATGTGAGAGGTCCCTGGTTCAGCCCCTACTCGAGGGGATGTGCCTCCCATGCAGGAGTTGCCCCACCTGGATCCCGCCCTGCACGGCCCCCTCCCACCTGTGTGGAACAAAACCATGTTGAAAACTGATGATGTACAACTATGGAGACTGCTCTGGACCCTCCCACTTCTCTCTGTCTCTCTCTTTCTCTCTACATCTCTGTCAAAAACAGTAAAATAAATCTAAAAAAAAAAGAAAGAGAGAAAACATACTGAATTTCAAGTTCTGTTGAAACCAAACATGTAGTCACATTTATAAAGCATAATACCTGTATGCAGTGTGGCTCTGTAAGTGACAATAATCCTTTAAAACATCAACATTTTTTTAAAACAAAGGTTTAATATACTTAATATATAAAAAGCCTATGCAACTTACTAATAACAAACCATTAAAACTTCTATAGAGAAATAGGAAAAAAAATAAATGAATTTAAATTTCTAAGATGACATGTAGGTATTCAGTAACCCTGAAATCATGTTTAAATTCATTACTAAAGAATAAATTAATGTCTCCTTACTGAGGACCTACTAGGTTATAGGAATAATCTCAATTAATAGAGATTATTAATAAATTTACCAAAAATATTTCATCTCACTGGTAGTCTAAAATTAAAATTTGAAATAATAACTTACTTTCTCTTTTCTAACAAAATAATGAAGTTTAAAAAGTATAACAGTGCTGGGGAAAGTGTAATTGAATACACATTTTCAAATATTCCCAGTGGGATATAATTAATTACTATTTTTGGGGAAGTATTTTTGCCATATGGATTAAGAGTTTAAAAGGAGAATATACTCTTTGAATTAGTAATTCTGTTCTGAGATTTCTTCTAGAAAATAGTCAAAGGTGTACAAAAATGTAACTATAAAAATGTTCAATTCAACATTATTTATAATTGCTGAAAACTGCAAGCAATCTGGACATCTAATATAGAGGGTCGGTAAATTATATGTTGGCTTGTACTCACACATTGGAGTAATGGGCTCTGTCTGTTTTCTTTATTAGGATCCTTAATTGCCACCCGATCACTGATCAGGATACCCAAGGGGTACAAAGAGGGAGAACTTTTTCTTTTTCTGTTCTGGAGAATGAGGGAACAATCAGAACCAGATTTACGTGTTGGCTTCTAAGCTTTTGTGCATTTCTGAGGGATAGAAATGTCTCACAATGTGAAATGTCTGTGGTTAGGCACGTATGTTTCTATGTGTCTCCTGTATTGGCCCCTGTCTTCTTCTTTTCCTCTTTCCATTATCCTTTCCCTTGTCTCCTCCTCTTCCATCTTTCTCCTACCAGGATCTCTGGAGGAATGAATCCCAGGACCCAGAAGAGGAAGCCTGGGCTATGTCCACATGAGGGTAGCTGATGGGTTAGTGCACATGCTGTTAGGGCCCCTTCCATGGGCTCTGACACCTCCCTGTACAATCTATATTACACTACCTACTTGTCTGCTTCTGCCACTAATTCCTTGAAGACAAGAATGATGCCTTATTCATCTCGGTGAGGCTAGATATAATATATTAAACTAAATACATTGATTTAATATATTAACTTGAGAGATTGTGTAGAATAGTGGTTAAGTCTTATATTCAGACTGCCTAGCTTTTAATCCTGGCTTAGCCATTTCTTACCTATCTGACTTTGGATAACATATTTATGTGTACCTCAGTTTCCTTATTTGTAAAATAAGATAAATAAACACCAAATTTATGGAGTTGTTGCATTAAATGAGATACCGTAATTTATGTAGGGCTCTCAGAACAATGCCTAAAGGATAGCAAGTGCTCAGTAAACATTGACAGCTATTAATATTTACATGTTAATAGCAATTATTCTTTTTACAGAAAAATGGCTTTGTTGAGATAAACATGGCTATATTTGTAAATGAGTTCTAATCGCCAGATCATCAATGAACTTGCCTTGGGGACACAGAAACACAAAATATTTATCTCTTGCCATTCATTGCAAGTGTTTGCCACAGTGTCTGGTAAATAGTAGGGGCTCATTGAGTGTTTAATGCAGGCCTGGGTAGCTTTTTCTCAAGACAAACACGACTTCTAAGTTTCACTAAGTGTTGCAGTCCACTAGCTATTTATTTTATTATTCAGGCAGTCATCCCAAAATTGCTTGGCATTCCACAGGGGGACCACACTAGACGTCTTGCCCAGCCTTGGTTTAATAAGTAGATAAGCATATGGATCAGTTGCAGACAATGAAAGGAGAAAAAGCTGTGGCTACTATAACAAAAATAGAGCCTCCATTCTGGGTGTTTTCCTGCCCATGAAAAGTTTTCTGTTTGAAACTGAGTGTATGCACATCTTTGAGGGAAAAGCCAAATGGCTTAATGGGAAGAATCGAGGAACTAGAATCAAGTGATCTGGCCCTAGCTGGGACTTTGCCACTCGGTACCTGTGTGAATACAGACACATCACCTGCCTTCTTTGGTCCTCAGTGTTCTTCTTCATAAGATAAGGTTAATAATCCCTCCCTCTTGGAGCTGTGATGGGAATTAAATATGACAAAGTACTTTCTCTTGGGTGCTGTAGTTATTATTTTCTTTTCATACTATTTTATGTTGGTGTATAGGCTTATTGGCAAGACTCCAGGGATCCATATTTCTGTCCAGTAAATGTTAGTGGAAATTGGTGGTCATGAAGTTCTCAGAGGTGACATGTAACTGAACACAAGGAGGTCACTTAAATCAGGTCAGTTATTGAATATCAACATGGAAAGATAATTTGTTACATATGAACTGAGTGGAAACTACGCCCTAACTTTATTCAAGTTGATTCAAGAAGCCCTTCTTGAAAGGCTGCCTATGATCTTCTGTGCAATGTGTTATATAAGCAATTATATTTTGATTATATTTCCTTAATTCAGTCAAAGAGACTGCCTTGGGTTGACCTACAGTAGATCGTAACATCAAATCACTATCTGGAGCTAATATACAGGATACAAATGGGGGCTTTGTCTTTTGGCCTAGGAGGCAAAGATATTTTATAGAAAATGCTAGCTACCTGATTGCTGCCTAAAGTGGTTGGGATATTTGGAGTGTTCAGAGTTGCATATACAAGGGATGTCGGGATTCAGATGCGTAGTTTTTGCATTCATTGAAACTCCTGTCAGGAGTCCCTTTGTGCCAGGCACTGTGTGAGGTGCTACAGACCCAAAGATGGACACAAGACAGACATTCCTGGCCTGAAGAAGCTCACTTGAGAGATGGGGACACAGATGCAATGTTGAGAAATATAGTCCTCTATGTGTTCTAGCAGAGATGTGCGTAAAGTATTCTGAGGGCACAGAAGTGCAAGCAATTATTTCATCCTCAAAATGTTACAGAGAGGATGCGACTCTGGGTGGCTCTTGAAGGAGAAGTGGGGGTTTAGAGGACAGGGGTTGTCATTCTGTGAGAGGAAAGAGCACTGGCAGGAGGCGCTCATCCTGTGGGCGGTGGGAGCTCAACTCCCCTGAGGGGCCGTGAGGATTAGGTGAGGTCACATTGTGAAGACGTGGACTCAGGACTTTTTGGAAAAATAAAAACTGCTGACTCTAAAATGACATAAGTCATCCAAGTAATGCTTACTGAAAAAATCTAAAAAACAGTACCAAATGCCTGAAGTAAAATGGTAAAGTTCTAGTTCCCTGCTTCTTTCGGGCTCCAAATCCCACTTCCAGAGAGAATCACGAAGGACAGTTTTTTTGTTGTTTTTTTTTTGTGGATGCTTCCAAATATTTCCTATGCATATATCACACATAGGTGTGGATATATATGTGCATTCATATACACATTTTTACATAGTTGAAATCGGCATTTAATTTTCTGATTTTCCACGTGAAATTTTATTTTAGACATAATTCCCTACCAGCCCATATCTTTTATTATTTTGAGTGGCTGTGTGGCATTTTATCATATAGGTGGTCCACAATTTGATTAAAAGGATACTTAAGGTTCTTCTCATCTTATTTCCACTGACTTCCTTAGAAGCTCAAGTAAGGATGATAGTAAGAAAATGTTGAGAACCATTTGGAATGTATTTTTGGTTTAAAACCATCTTCGTAAGGGTAGAGGGAACTATCCTTCCAGGTTTCTGGGAATTCCCCAACTCCACAGAAGAACCACGTAATCTGGTTTGACCAAAAGTTCTCAGAGCTTTTTTGTTCCTGGGTCTGCAACAGAGAAGCGGGCATTTGCGACGACTTCTTGCAGCGTCAGCGGACGTTCACCAAGCAGGACAACTTCACTCTGTTCTCAGCAGAATGCTGCTGGGCTGGATTCAGGTGGGAGGGTTGTTCTGTCCTTTCAATCGGTCAATCAACAAACAATTTTTGAATACCTGCAGTATGCTCAGTTTGACGTAGCAGGGGAAACATCCTTCTGGCCTTTGAACAACATATAATCTGGTTAGAGAAACAAGATTTATGAAGCAGTAAGTAAGATCTATTAAGCACTGTGTAAGAATAAATTGAACTCCAAAGAACCAGGCACATAAGAGGGATTTTCCAGGCCAAACCAGTGTACAGACTTCACTGTGCAGTCAGTTGATAGGAACATTCAATCCAGTTCTTTGGTTAAATAACAACAAGGATCTAAATTTCCCATCTGTATTCTCAGACACCAAAGCATCTGACAGTATTCCTTTGCTCATGAGTCACAGGTTTCTCCTGGTGAATAAGGAAAATAACAATTACTATCATGAAAACAAGTTGTAGGGCTTTGGTGTTGTTGATGTTTATGTTCCACCCCTACTATTTTCAGGCATAACATCACTCTTATTACTGGGGTTGCTGGAGAATTTTGCATTTGCTGCTGCTTCCCAAACCAGGACAAGACATTATGTTTGACTTCCAGATGTTTCAACCATAATCAGAAGATAGCCCCAGATTTATTTTTTTAAACCTGTCTCAAATCGATATGGTTCTGCCATGAACTCTGGTCCATTGTAAAACCATGGTGTTGGTGACTTGCTACATCCCTTTGAGCCTAAATTTACTCCAAGTATTTTCAGAGTGTTGTATTCCCAGGTGATACCTCAGTCTCTCATAATGTTTGCATAGATGGGTGTCTTTTAACCAGGATCATGGGAAATCAAGGAGTTTTAAAATCTAAGTTTGCAAAAGATATGGGAGTATGAAGACTGCTCTGGGAGTTAGAAGATCTGATTTCTATCCTGAATCTACCATTTGATTTGCCATGTAATCTTCAGTAAATTGCTTCCATCACACCAAGGGACTAATTTTGCAAAAATAAGACACATTGTTGAATTAGGCATCTTGCTCTAGAATCCTCTCAGGTAAATAAGGTTGAACTAGTTCAGATGATCTTTTTTTTTTTTAAGATTTATTTTATTGTTTTTGACAGAGACACAGAGAGACAGAGAGAAGGGGGAGAGCAGTCTCCATAGTTGTATGTTATCAGATTTTGACAGGGTTCCACACAGGTGGGCGGGGGCTGCGCAGGGCAGGAACCAGGCTGGGGGTCTCCCACATGGGAAGTACACCTCAGTCCAGCATATGGGTCCACGCAGGCCAGGGCTGGAATTCGATCCTTAATCCCCAGCGCTGCAAAGCAAGCGTTCAACCTGCTGAGCCATCCTGGCTTTCCCAAGTTCAGATGTTCTTATCCTAGGGAACTATGGATGAATGTGAGGTCAGTCCTAAACCTCAGTTTTATGCAAAATTCGGTGCATGTTTGCATATTTCTGATGAAAGCCTTCAAAGCTTTCACTAGATTTCCAAAGCAGTTTGTGACTCCCCAATAGTTCATCACTTCTGGATGATAGAAACTCTACAGACTTTTAAAGTTTGAAAATGTTATCATTCTTTGATTTTTCTATCAAAATAATTTTTTTGTAAGACTTATAGAGTAGGATTGGCATATACCCCTTTAAATCAGTCTTCATTTTAATCTGAGGCTAAGTCAATATTATGGAGAAACATTCTTTAAAGTCCTATGATTTTTGTCCTTTTAAACTTGGGGTTAT
Organism: Craseonycteris thonglongyai; assembly: GCA_004027555.1. Taxonomy (NCBI): domain Eukaryota; kingdom Metazoa; phylum Chordata; class Mammalia; order Chiroptera; family Craseonycteridae; genus Craseonycteris; species Craseonycteris thonglongyai. The sequence goes on from PVKE010005363.1 coordinate 22,894, forward strand.
TTGCATGCCACCAATGTTGTTCATTGCATTATTAATGCTGTCTACCCTAAATGAACCTTGGGGAGAAAACACTGTTTCTATAACCTAAGTGTGTTCCTCAGGGTTCTCTGAGATCTATCTCTATATAAAGAAGTTAGCTCTTCTAGGGGAAAATTTGTTCACCATATACTTTACTTCTCTGAGAAAATGTCTTTTCTGAGTTAATTGCTCTTCTTTGCTCTGTGCTTACCTTTTTAGCTAGACACCATAAGGCTCATTTGTGCATTTGAACAAAGCGCCTGTGTCATTCCCAGAAGCAGCATGTGGGTGTTGCTCAATGTTACAACCCAACATCTCTGATGTAAATATAGCCAATGAGATCCTCTTTGAATTCAATGAGAAAAAAGTTTTTGAAAAATGAATTTGCATTATTTTTACTAATAAATGGCATATAGAAGTTATTTCTCTTTTTGCTTGAATTGGTCAGGCCTCTTCAAGTTCCGGGGCTCTCAGAACTAGAGTTAGTGCTCAAATGTAATTCACGAGAGGTTATTCATTGTAGTTTAGATACATCTATATTTTCCTATCTTTACTCCAATATTACAATCAATACATTTGTTTGGATTATAACAGAATACATTTCTATTGAAGAAGAATGTACAGAAGAAAGTAAGATCATGAGTAGTCTCATCATTAGGAATGACATTATTAACTTGCTGGCCTTCCAGTGTTTTTTTATGCATAAGTAATACATAATGTTGCAATCAAATGACACAGTTATATCAACTCCCCTTTTTAACTAATAATATATTAGGAGCATTTTCCACTTCTTTAATTTTCTTGAAGAACCTAATTTTTGATGATGGATTGCTATTCTATAATGAAGATGTACCAGTATTTTAAATAATGGTAAGGTGGACATCTTTATACATGGAGGTGTGTGCTTCTTTTTGTTTACTTAGGAAAAATATTCAGAAGCAGAATTATTAAACTTATTTTAAAGATTTTCATTAATACTAAAAATTTGCATTCCATAAATACTCCAACAATTTAGACCCCCACAGTTAGAGTTTGAGGGTGGCTGTTTCCTCAGACCATTGTCAACAATGAGCAGAATTTTCCCCTCATAATCTGAATTCACTTAATCTTAATCCATTAATAGTGTGTGTGTGTGTGTGTGTGTGTATTTGTTGGACTTTATATTTCTTTGGTTTTACTATGATTTGATATTTCTAAGAGTTTTTGTTAACCCATCAGAGTCTTCTATGTGTGAATTACCCATTCTGTCCTTTGTCCATGTTTCTACTGAGGCATCTGACTTTTCTCCTTATTGTTTTGCAAAAATTCTTCACGCATTCAGAATAATATCCCTTTGCCATCTATCTTGCATGTTTCCTGCATTTGTCAGTTGCTTGTGCATTGCTGTGAGAGGCACATGGAGCAGGGAGTACAAACAAGGACAGCAGAGCTGGCTCTCTGGGTTCATAGCACTACTCAGAAATGATGCACTATCTCTCTCCGTATCTATAAATTGAGATAACAGTGCGTTCTCCCTGATATGAACGATAGTTGGAACAGTGCCTGGTGTATAATATACACTCAATTAATACCAACTACTTTTATTAATTAGAAGTTGACTTGCAAATACCTTGTTTTATACTATGACAATTTAATAGTTGTCATATATATTTTGGTGATGGGGAGAAGGAGGGTGGGAGAATCAAAGGAAAGTAAAGAACACCTGTGTTCATACAGTAGACTCCCTGTTAATCGGAACTTAAGCAACTGGTTGCTTGAGTGCTAGTTAACGGCGAGTTTACTTACATTTATCCGATAATCTATCAATCCCCACGGGTGCTGGTTAACTGAGAGTCTACCGTACTATTCACACTTTGTGACAGCTGTGTAAAGAACAAATGATATTTCTCCAGTTCCAGACTTGATTTATACCAAAATAAATGTGGGTGCATATAAAAAGGTAACAATATAGTTGGAATGCACCAGTCATCAAACACATAGGTTATTGCTTCTATTTAATTGTTTTGTTTTAAATGACAGATGATATTTTAGTGACCTTTTCCTATGAAAATCTCAGGATGTCCTACACATCTTTAATTCAAGCCTCATCTTTTCCATCCAGGAAATCATCCAAGTAGGGCTCTCTCGTTTAAAGGGGAAGGAAATGGTGGGTGGAATGTGAGACTCTTCCATGAAGGAGCGGCCAGCTAGCCCTCTGCCCTAGAAGGGCACAGAATAATTCCACTTGCAACTGGAAGCCCCACCAGCTGAAGATAAAACAAATTATGTTCCAAATCTGGTTTTGAAATGAGGAGTGAAGAGCCTCCAATTTGAAAATAATCACATTCCCTGTATCTTCATTCCCCAAATGAGGACTCTCTTAACATTCTAGTTAGTCAGTGTGCAATGTTCCTTTTATTTCTGTTCTCAAAGTCTTGACATCACTAAAAATAAGACTCAATTATACTTGTGCCTAAGCAGCTGGAAGACAACCAGAATCTTCCCACTCTCTAAACTGTGTAAACAGAGACACTGTGTGTGTGTGTGTGTGTGTGTGTGTGTGTGTGTGTGTGTGTGTGAGGGGTGAACAAAAGTGAAGAGAACAAGAGAATTTTGAAAATAAAAAGTTATACAAGAGAAGCTCCCAGGGAAGAGAGTGGAGTATTCATTCCATTTGTTCCAGGTGGCACACTCCAGTCCATAAACCTCTGGGTCCCGAAAGCAACTCAGGTGGAAAAAAGAATCAAGAAGTTGGCAAACACTGTGTGTCCGGCCAACACATGCCAGTGCTCATCATGGGAAAATGTTGGCACCCAGTGCTCATCACGGGAAAATGTTGGCAGCTGCCTCTGGTCAGAGAGGCCCCAGGATCTCAGGAGCCTCATCTAGAACTTGAGGATGAATGGGAAAAAAATGGAAACAGAATCCTGGCTAGCCAGCAAGCCCCACAAGACAACCACAAACCCCCTCAATTTCCAAAGACTGGTCTTTTGTGGTGGCTCTTCGCTCAGAAAGCACAATTACAAAAATGAAACGTTCCAGGCATCCTCTACACCCACAGCATTCTTTCTTTTATTTACTGTCTTGGGTGGAAGAACACACTTCAGTCTCCTAGTGTCCTTTTGCCGGGAAAGAAAAGCAGGTTGGGCCAGTCGCAAACCTGATCGTCCCCCTTCCTTCCTCCGTGCTCGTTGGGAGGTGAAGGTAAGGGTCACAGCGGTTGGGCAGCTCAGCGGCGTCGCCCTGCCTGTGTCAGGCTGCACGTTATCTCCACACTTCAAAAGGAGAACGTCATTTCCGACGAAAGTAGGTCACAAGGCTGTGCAAGGGAAATGAGACTTAACCGAGGAAAACGAGAAGCCAGAGCAGGGTTAAACCCGGGGCCGAGCGCCATGGGGTGCTTCTTCTCAAAAGCTGAGCAGGGACTGAAGACAGCCAGGATTTCTCCATGAGCTCTCTCTTCTCCTGTTCGCCCAGCCCTGCCTTGCTCTCCTTCCCATCAGTAAATGAAGCGCGTGTGCAAGCCCCGGAATCTGTGGAGGGACCCTGCGAGGGCGGTGGCAAAGAGCTTTCCTCTTTCTTCGCACAAAGGCAGGCAGGCCAAAGGCGAATGGTTTCAATTGCTTCCAGCAGGATTTAGGTTCGGCAGGAGGAAAATCTCCGAGTGCGATGAGCCTCTGGAATGCATTACTAAGGGGGGCGATGGAATCCACTTCGGAGATCTCCGAGGACGCCATGGAATGCTAATCTTTCCTTACTGGCTAATATTTTGGTGTAATCAGAGGCGGAGGCCCGCATGGGCTTTCAAGGCCCGTTCACTCCGGAGGTTTGAAGATGAAATCTGGCAGGAGAATGAAATAGCAGTTATCCTGTGACATCTGTAGTATCCAAACCCTGAGGCCCTTGAGGTTTCTGCCCTCCGCTGGTGATTAGGTTTTGTCCTGAGTGTATGGATGTGGAGGTGTGTGTGTGTGTGTGTGTGTGTGTAGGGGAGGGATAGTGAGGAGAAATGACTCACATGGAAAACAACAGGAATAAAAGGACCTGAAAATGAGTCTGAGCCAAAATTTTTAGGAAGTGCTGAAATCTGAGTGAGGAAAAGGACAATAATCTAACAAATATTCCAAGGGGGGTAGAAACCATGCCAGAAATGCAGAGCAGAGCCAAAGCTTCCAAGCTTGGGGGAAGGATGATGAAGAAAGAGAATTTTTGGAGCAGGATTTTCATTTATGGGACCTGTGAGAAGCATAGTCTTACCGCAGGTGTGTCAAAGGAGTTGAGAAGGGAGAGATGAATGGAAAAAAACACAAAAAAAACATTAAAAATTTGTTATTAACCAACATTAACATCAAGAAATTTATACATGAACTTAAAAATGGCTGCAAGGTTAGCTTTATAATAATAATTATACCACATTTAGGCCCTTTTGCTTTTTTGGGTTAAAACCAGTGGGTGGAGATTGAGCTAAACTCCTATTGGCTTTTGAAGGAGCTTCGCACAGGTGAATGGGGCCGGGCATGAGGGTCATGAACTGGCATTCAGCAAAGACCTTGTGGGTGGATCTGACTGGCCAGGTCATGATCAGGGGGTGGACGATTGGGTGAGGTGGACAGGCCACTTGAAGGTCCATAGCTTCGTATTGTATTAAGATATGCTTATTAGTACATCTTCACTGTGACAGTATTTGCCTGTGCAGAGAGTCACACTATTTCCTTCTTTTCTCTAGAGCAGCATTGTCACGTAAGCAGTTTCATCGCTATTGATTAATGTGACAGATACAACCTGTGTGTTTAGGTGCTCGGCTGTGGGCTAGCCAGCCTGTTGCTTTCCACTGTGGGAGTCTTTGAGCTAACAAACACAGAGATGCGGTTCGCTTTCCTTTCCCTTGTACTTCATCGTGACATTCACCCAACATTGTCTTTTGTACCATGAACTAGAGTGCAGACTAGGGAGGCAAGGATGAGTAAGATAGGGTTCCTGCCATCAAGGCAATTTGTTCAGGGAGAGCCGTGAGCCCACCTCGGGCTTTGTGTCATGGGACCCCTACAGAGAGGAGGGGAAGGGGTGGAGCCACTATTGATGAGCATCCTGACTCCTGGCTTCACATTTTGTAAGACACTGATTTAATGAGAGAATGTAATCAATGAAGGGTAGTAGAAGTCATAACCCTTGGAGAGAATTGGTTAACACACCCTATCATTTGTTTGCCTTCATCATAGGCCAGAATTTTAACTGGAATAGTTGAAACCTCATCATTCTCTAAGATGAAGTACAAGGACAATAAAACCACTCAGAAACCACAGCAGCCAAGGTACTCTAATCCCCTAGACAAATTTTAATGGCTCTAAGGTAAGAGGTCCTAAGATTTTTCTGCTCCTTGGGGATGGGTGGAGTGACATTATTGTCGAAGGGCTAGGATGATGTTAATGACCCAGGGCTGCGAGTTGTTGAACTGGTGGTAATTGTCTGAACCTTGCCACTGACATTTCTAGGAAGGAATTTTGGCCCTGCTGATACTGGCTGCAGAAAATTGGTAAGATAACCCTCCCTTCCCCTTCCCACTTTCAGCTCCCCTGGGGAAGAGGAAAACCCCAGACACGAGCTTTCTGGTAACATAAGAAGCTTCCCATAAATTATCATAAGCACGACCCTTCTCTTTGTCTTCCTCTTTGTTTCACTCCCTAAGCAATATTGTAAGTGTCTACACGCTCTCATGAGGGACTTGGCTGGCTGGCAATCAGTTGAAGACACTATTCCTCTGGCAGCCGTTCCAAGTGACTAGACTAATGTATTCTTTTTTGCTTAGTTTCTACAAAATTGCATTATGGTTCTACACAGCTGAGGGACTGCAAGCAGAAACCAAAGCAGAGACAAAGTTAAGGCACAAGCTGGCAAAGCCATTCTACCACCCAGTATGCCTTCACCCACTTCAAGTCATGGGACTCTACATAGTGAAGTTGCTGTCACTGCCGTGTGTGGCCTCTTGGCAATCAGTGAGGTCCAGGGGCTCTGGCTGACCCCCAAACAGCTGAGGTTGTGATGAATCTCTATGGAGGGGGAATCTTCTGGGCTGACTTCATTTTCCATGTGGCATGACTTCCTCTAACTTCGCCCTTGACCTTGCAGAACATGGCTGTGTTTGGGACTGGAGAATATATTCTGTACAAATACCTCTGACAACAAAGACCACGACCAGCTTGCCCAAGTGAACCAGAGAAGCAAGACCATTTGTTAAGGCCACTTCCTGTCTATCTTGCAGTCCGAATACACTGTCTTAATCCCCACACTAGCTACCTGTGTGATCTAAGACAAGCTGTAAGCTTTTCTGCTCCCTGATGCCTCATCGGTAAAAGGCTAGGGGGGAGGCAAATGGTCTTTGAGTTTCCTTATTGTTCACTTAGAACAAACCTATGAAAGCAAATCTTACTTTCCCTAAAGTTTTTTATTAGTAAATAAAAATATTTCCCCCCTCCTTCTAAAAAACAAATAAATACATACAGTCTTACCAAACTTTAATTGAGGCTTCAACCATTCTCTTAACTTTTGCTTCATGGAAAGATAAACAAATTCAGGACCAAATATGTAATCAATGTGGAATAAAGATTCCTTCTGGCTCAACTGAATACACTGCAGTAGAGGGGGCAGGCTGGACAAGGCCCTCTCTGAGGCTGGGCCACACCCACAGATGCTCAAGAAAGTTCATTCAGGCTCAGAGCATCAGCATGTCTAGCTCTCAGGGTCACTTGAAAGCCCTGCTTACCCCATGTCCTGGGTAGTTTATTAAGAGGACACCTTTCACCCATGTTTACAGTTATGACTTTCAACCTTATTGTTCATTGATGCTGTCTTGCTGTGGATCCATCTTGCTACTAACCTCGGTGCTCATTCTTTCGTTTCTGTACTTGCTTCACTCTTTGGACTTGATGATAGGTAGGTATAATGGTCCCAGCTGACCATCTTTCCATAAGACTTTGTTTCACTCAGATACACTGATTTTAGGCCTTCTTGGCAGGGGGCATGGCACTTACCAGTTTCAGCTGATTTTCTTGCGCAACTCTTGACTCTGGTAATAGATAATAGGTGAAATAGGAACAAACAAAGTCAAGGATCTAAGATTTCAAAGGGGTTTCTGAAGGATTAGCAGGGAACACCGAGCAAGAGAAATCTTGACGTATAGTGGAAATCTAGATGTTTAGTGAAATTCCAGTATGGATAATAGGGTTCTAGCTACTGGACTAGAGCTCAGGGTTTGGGCTCTAGTTTGGGCTCAGGGATGGTGATAGTGAGAATTCTAACAGGACCGAGGTTCTAATGGCTCCAGGGATCCTGCAGGCCTGTAATAGTAACACTGATTAGAATACCTTTGCACATCAGCATCTTCACCTAGAGAACTTGAACAGTTAAGTCCTAGGTAATGAATCCTAGCCATTGGGAAGTGTTCTACAGGCAGTCTGCAATCTCTGAGGAAATGCAATCAGGACCCTTAGTCTGTGGCTTGGACTGATGGGATCTCTGCTGTTGCTATCACGCCTTTCCCTGAAGGTGGCAAGCCTCATTTAGCTGGTCCAAATCAACCATATTTAAACAGTTATGGAAATTTCTGTTTTCAGATTGGGGGTGGGGGCGGGCAGGTCCATTACTTGCAGTCAGGATTTCTTCTTGTGAAACTGCCAATAGAAAGGTTGTCATTTCTGGGAATGAGTTGAGCCATAGCCGAGTGAGGCTGGCGTGGGGCATGGGAGAGAGGGAGAAGGTGTCCAGTACACAAAGAATGAGTAAGGGGAGCTGGTACTTCCTGAGGGACTTAATATGCACTTAGGGATGAATGCATGACTAAACCACTCTCTCCAATTTCCCCCAGACTCAGGAATGAAGAATTAGGCTAAAGAGAATTACCCCAGCTGACATATCAGGTCATGGTTGAACTATTAGAGGAGATGACTCAACACTGAATCCTATGATGAAAGGCTACCCCTGTTTTGTACCCATTCAGGTTGGTTCTGGGGCACAGGTTGAATTGTGAGGAGGAAGAGGTTTGAGGAGGCAGCGCTATGTGCTGGATAGGGCTTTTCAGGGCAACGTTTTTCTGAGCCAGCCCATTTCTGGCAAAAGGGATTACTCTCTAGGCAAGTGTGTATTTGCTCTGTTGATCTAATACAATGTGAACTTCTGAAACAGTTGCTATTCCTTTTGCCAATTTTCCAAGCTCAAAACAGGAATGGAGTTAATAAAGTAACAGAGGCATTTTGGATGGTGAAGCGCTACTTTAAAAATGTCCACATGTGTATAATTTTCCACTTTCCTCCTAAATTTCTATTCCTGGAAGGAGCCTTAGAAATTGAAACCTCTTGTTTACAGATGAGAAAACTTCGGTCATGAGAATGAGAGGATTAGCTCTGTGCCACATGATTAGCTAGGGAAAACCTAGGACCAGAGTTGAAGACTTCAGACATCCAGAAAGAGCCTCTTTTAACCCTATCCCAATCGGCCAATCCATGAATGGATACTACAGAAGGGTTCTGAGATAATGCGAAGCATCAGGGATCAATCAGCCTTGTTCCTGCCTCAACCATGGCTTTGCCTCAACCATGGCTTTGCCTCAGGGGGCAACTATGGCCATGTAGGATCATGATTTTTATTCAGGGCAGTTTCAAAAAAAGGTCTGATAAAGCAGTTGGGAAGCTTTATAATAGCTAATATTTTATTTTATATCAACTCTTTAATGCTATGATGTTATTCCTCATGATAAGCTGATTCTTTCCCTTATTTATGCCACAAGTAGTTGTGAACGTCTCACAGGCCAGCACTATTTTAGGAACTCAAGGGAGGGTTCGATGGTCACTAAGTTATCCTTGGTCCTTGTCTTCAGGGAACCCTCAGTCGAGTCAAGGACTGGGAAAGCTGTTCTTTGCTGAAGTCCCACTTCATATTCCCATCTAAAGGCCCCAGTTGGACCCTATCTTCATCTAGTTCCCTCCATGACACTCTATCGGATAAAAGCACAATTCAGAGAGCAAAACATGCTTTTCCCAAAGTTAGCTCTTAGTCAACAGTTCTTGGTGAAGCAGCTCTACTAATTCAGAAAACAAAGAGAGAGGAGGTTGAAAAGCTTTGCGTGTCAGGAAAGTATGCAAACTGCCCCAAATAGGAAAGTGGCTTGTTCGAGGCTACAGATATTGATAAAGTTGGGAGGAGAATCCAATGCTTAAGCTGTTTGTTTATTGTTTTTGAGAGAGAGAGAGAGAGAGAGAGAGAGAGAGAGAGAAGGGCAAGGGCTCAGAGCAGTCTCCATAGTTGCACTTCGTTAGTTTTCTACATAGCTTCATTCCACAGGTGGACGCAGGGCTGCACAGGGCAGGAACCAGCGGGGGGCCTCCCACATAGGAAACTCACCCTGGTGAGAGCCAAACTGGGGGCACATCCCAGTTCAGCATATGGGTTCATATGGGCTGGGGCCAGGATTTGATCCTTGGACCCTGGGCCTGCAAGACAAGCCATCCCAGCATCCCCTGTAAGCTCTTATTTTATTACACTTTTACAAAAATAGAGTTTTCTAAGAATTCAAAAGCATTCTGAAAATTCTAAAATACTCCTGAAAACTTATTTCTTTACCCAATAGGAACATCTAGTGACAGGACTACACCACTTACCGTCGTTGAGTCTATCTGCCTCCTGCTATCACCCTAGGAGTTGGCAAACTGCCCTGTACAGGATAGGCACTCAATACACTTGTTGAATGAATGAATGAGTGAATCACTGTTATGGGCATTGATGTAAAAATATTAACTTATACCAGTCACTCACAGACATGTATGAAGCACGGTTTGGAAATTTACTCATTATGCTCCTAGAAGAGCGTGTGTAGAATTTTTGAAAATTCTGCTAAATTCCACAGGTAATGGAAATGAAACTATTTCTATGTACTGCCCTCTCCACAGGTGAAACACAAAATAGGCTTTTGATGTAGAGTGTCAGGCTCGTCTCCAAAATCTTTTAAGACCACCTTCAAACTGCCTTTTACCTTCTGAAGGTGGGAGGTAGGAGAAGTACTGCTTCCTTTTAAATACTGATCAGTTTGGGAGAAACAGAAGGATATTTGAAGGCAATGGAGAAATATGAAAAAAAGGAAAACTATGTTAGTATGTTACTATTTAGAGGACATTTTCATATTCACTATCTCATTTTTTTTCTAAAGAATGTTTTATTTTTTTTCTTTCTTTCTTTCTTTTTGACAGGGAGAGAGAGAGATACAGAGACAGAGACAGAGAGAGAACTGAACTAGGGGAGCTCCCAATTCAGCATATGGTTCCGCACGGGCCGGGGCCGGGATTCGATCCCCGGTCCCCGGTGCTGCAAAGTGAGCGCCTAACCCACTGAGCCATCCCAGCTTCCCCACTATCTCATTTTTATATGTCAAACAGTTCAATCGATACTATTACTGTTTCCATTTCACAGATGAAGACACTGAGGCACAAGAGTATAAACTTGCACTCAGAGCTAATTCTCCTGACTTGAGAGCTGGTGTTTTTTTAAGCACCTCACTCCTTCTCACAAACACGGCAATATCACAGTCCCCTGTATGCATATGAGCTTTCACCCACAGATCACGAAGTGGAAAATTTTGTGGTGAATCTGTCTTAAAAATGATAGAGGCTGTACATTGGTGCACATTCCCTATTTTAGTTGACAGCATCACCTTGTGGATGGAAATACATCTGGTGTGTGTTTTTATTTGTAAATATATGTATATTCTGTCGATTAGGGATAATCAGCCAAGCTAATATGCTGTCAGTCAGAATTATTTAGGGGTTGAGACTTCCTTTCCAGAGTTTATTTGTTAGTAATCAACTACTAAAGAGGGATCAATTCATAACATTTAACTGATGAGTGCATAGAATGAAAGCTGGTTTGTTTCTGGTCATCTTGGTTAAAATTTACTGCAATTTTTTTTGTTTAATATTTTTTAAGTGGAATTTAGCATTGATACCATCTGTGGCTTTGTGGTGAGAACTAAATGGGCACAGTGGAATCATAGCAGCAGAGCTAAATCTCAAAAGGATGCTAGGGCCTCAAGGCTGAAGGTTTTGAAGCTCTGTCATTTCAGCTTTGGATGATTTTAATCTCTCTTAGCCTCAGTTTCTTTATTTCTAACATGAGGACGGTAATGGCAAGCATAAGGAATGGCCATCAAATGCTTAGTAACCTGGATCCTTATTTTTAAGAAAAAGAGTTCCAGCATTTAATGTTAAAAAATGAAAATCCAAGACAATCATCCATCTAAGTGCAGACAGAATTCGTCTCACTCAAGCAAAAATTTAGGCACATTTTAGCAAGAACATGAGCTGGTTTGAATTCTTTTGCTGCTGCAGTTTTTCCTTTTTTAAGATAGACTTTATTGTTTGAGAGAAAGGGAGAGAGAGAGAGAAGGGGGGAAGGCCAGAGCAGTCTCTGTAGTTGTACACCATTAGTTGTGATGTGGTTTCGTTCCACACAGGTGGATGTGGGGCTAAATGAGGGGAGAACCTAACTGAGGGCCTCCCACATGGGAAGCAAGAACCTTCACTGCTATGCTGGTGGGTACCAGTTGTGCCACAGTTCAGCCTATGGGTTTGCGTGGGCTGGGGCCAGGATTCGATCCCTGGACCTCATGGTTGCAAGACAAGTGCTCAACCTGCTGAGCTATCCCAGCATCCCCTGCTGCAGTTTTTGGTAGACAACTAGGTTCATAAAAAATAGTTTTGTTACCAACAGTGAAAAGTGACAAATACTTGGATTGTTTTCCCCAAAGGTTTCTCCAATGAGAACATAAAAGTAACCCCACCACTTTTTGACAAGGAAAGGGCAACTTATTTCACGTTGATAGATTATTAATAATTATAACAAATTATAATGAATTATTTTATTTAATAATTTGAAAATTATGAATCTGGACGATTAGTTGATGGAGAATTGAGCGAGCTTCATTACATTAGACATGTTTCCCTGATTGAATGTGTCCTTCAGAAATTCTACTGGAAAAAGTTTTTCTTTTTCTTTTCTTTTCCTCTGGTAAGAAAGCCTCATCGGGCCATCCCGGAACAGTCGGAATGGATGAGCAATAATGGCTCTTGGTCACAGAGTCTGGAAAAAGCAGGCCCGCCGCACTGGGCCCCGCCAGCCCGCGTGCAGACCCCGCCAGCCTTCCTCCCCGCGCACCTGCCCCCAGCCCAACGTTCAGGGCAAACGTTCAGTTCGAATTTCCCGGCTTTTTGTCCGTTTCTGTCAGAGCCTAGCCACCTTCCCCCACTGACTGTCGTGGCTTTGTTTTGTCTTCCCTTCCGTTTGCTCCTTGTCAGCCTCTGGGTACGGTGCGGGCACACTTACAGTAGGCAGCACGCTGATGACAGATGGTGGGGGGCTGGGCACTGCGCGGCCCTGGCGCCGTGCCAAGGGCTCTGTCTCGCCGCCGGAATGTGCCTCTCAGAACTCTTCCTTGAAGCCGTGTCCGTTGGGATGGGGTCTGTGGGCGTGTGTGTGTGTGTGTGTGTGTGCCTGTGCACACGTGGCGTGTTTGGTGGTGGTGGTGGTAGTGGTGGCGGCGGTGGCTGGTTTTTGTTGTTGTTTGGGCCAATGATTACAGAGGCCTTGTTGGCTGGCTGCTGCTTTCCACTCTTGGCAGTTTCCAGACTTCCAGACAGGAAATTCTCCCAAAGATTGCAGCTGTGAATTGGCCCATTTTTCTGGAAAGAGAATGGAGAAGAGTTCTGTGGGATCCTTTGCTTTTCTCACATAAGCAGGGATGCATTGAATACAAACAAGGATAGGTAGGGGAGCTGCAGAGGTGGGTGGGGGGAGGGGAGGCGTGCACCCTTGCAGCTACACAGTGCTGTTCCCTGGATCCAGATGTGGGGGCGCCCTGAAGATGAGACTGCCCCTAGGGCCCTATGGGGTTTCAGTGATTTGAGCCCCTTTGACAGCCAAGAGACACTCACTTGCCTTCATTCCTTCAACAAATATTTGAGAGCTTTGCTCTGTGGCTGGTTTGCTGGGAGGTGAGGCTACACCAGAAAACAAAATAGACAAGGTCTGTATCTGTGGAATTAACAAGCAGGTAGGCAAGATGCAAATAAGCAAACACATGTCACACACTCTTGTTGGTGTTTTCCATGCAACTTAAGAGGCTACCAAGCTAGAGACTGATGATATGATGATGATTTCGAATTCTGAGTATGCCCTTCTTTTGAGCCAAGCACTTTCGATAGGCATTTCTCATTTAATCCTTATTATAACACTACAAAATAAATACTATGAAAATGGGCATTTGGGGTGGTTAGGGAAGGCCTGTCTAAGGAGATCAAATTTGAATTGAGATATTAATATTAAAAAAGCCAGGAGAGGAAAGAGCAAGTGCAAAGGTCCTGAGGTAGAGAAGAGCTAAAGTGTATTTTGCATACACTTTTTTGAGTTGCTGGAAAAGACCTATGGGATAGGGTGTAGAGATAAGTTGGTGACAGGTGGGAACTGGGAACTTTGAAATGCTGTGGGATAAACTTGGAGAAGAAGGCAGGACGCCTGTTGAGGACTGTGTCCTGGGCGGGGGTGGGGGTGGGGGGTATATGAGAACGAGAAAACATTGTTGGATTTATTGCTGGGAACGGAAATCACTGGAATAACCTTTTTTAAAAAAGGGTTTACTTTATTGGTTGAGAGAAGGTGAGAGAGAGGAGAGAGAGACAGAGAGAAGGGGGAGGGCCCAGCGTCTCCATAGTTGTACATCATTACTTGTGACAGGGTTTCATTCCACACAGGTGGATGTGGAGCCGCACAGGGCTAGAACTGAACTGGGGGCCTCCACACAGGAGGTGAGAACCTTCACTGCCATCCCCATAGTTAGCAGTGGCGCCACAGTTTAGCATATGGATTTGTACAAGCAGAGCCTGGGAATCGAACCCTGGACCTTGTGATTGTGAGTCAAGCACTCAATGGCTGAGCTTTTCCATCATCCCTGGAATGACATTTCTGAAAGATTTCTTTATCTGTACTCAGGATGATGAAATAGATTGGATCAGACAACTGTGGAAGTGGGAGTACAGGAGGTTATTACTGGCAAGAAATAATGGTGACATACATTAGAATGGCAGCTGTGGACATGAGCAATAGAAACATCAGGAATCTTTGTTGGAGGTGGACACCAGAGAAAGTACCACTCAACTGAGTTGATACAATGGTGAGGCAGAAGAGCTGGCATGCTGGCTTCTGACTCCAGCCCCTGGATGGTGGTGGATGGTGACACTCACTGAGACAGAAAGGACTGATGACAGATCAGCTGTTCCTCCCTTAGCACACAGACCAAGAGTGTACCGCTTTGTACACTAGAAAGGTCAGTGACCGGAGAGGAAATCTGTGTCCCTAGGAGGAAGAGGAAATGCCTTTCACTGAAGGCAAAAAAGAACCACCAGATCACAGCAGGAAAATAGTGTCCTTACATTTGTGAGCTTCTGTCCCGTGTCTTGTTTGACCTTCATGATGATATTATGATATAATTGTACTTCCATCAATTTCGTAGATGGAGCAAATGAGACCTACAGGAGTGAACTGACTTCTCATGATCATACAGCTAGTAACAGTAGTTCTAGCTAGCATTAATTGAGTAGTGTACTTTGTTCTGTGCACACTGTTTCATGCACTTGACACACTGAGTCTTCACAATCATATAAGGTTGCTAATACTCCATTTTTCAGAGGTGCAAGTGAGGCATAGAAAGTTTAAGTAACTTTCTCAAGTTTCTATAGCTAGAAGTATATTATTAATTGCTACAAGTAATAATACTGGGCTTCATATTCTATTTCCGATTTGTGTTTGTAACTACCATGTTGTACTAAGCATGGTTGAATTAGGACTCTGAATCTCACAACCTTTACTATTTACCCCTTCCCTATTTCGAAATGCCTCTTCAATGCTACTTCTGATGATTACTCTTCCCCTCCAATGGATTTATGTATCTGGACACATTTTCAGCATTGCTGTATGTGGCTGGACACCCATTCCTCAAACATTTTTCCCCAGAGACTAGTCAGCACCATGATGTAATATCTGAAGAGACCATACCAAAGTAACATAACTTTCTATTCAAATGTTAAAAGTAAAGGGGAAAAAAACTATAAAATAATTTGGTCTACATTTATCTATTTATTAGAAAACATTTTTGTTCTAAGTTCAAAGTCAACACATCCATGATGGAATATGACTTCTTATTTTTCTTCAAAGCCCTAGGGCCAAGTAAGAAGGCAGGCGTAGGAACATTGTATCAATTTCATTTTTCCATCTCTTAAAAGATGATCTCTGTATAAGACAGAGATGAAAGAATTAGGCCACAGCCAATCCCCATGTACATCCTGACAGGGTTCTGTAGGTGAACTTCCTGGCAGCATCGTGAATGTCCTTCACATCAGATTTCTTCATTGAGGGCCAGATAGGCGAGAGACTATTTCAACTTTATTTGTTCATAGGGGTCTGATCAAGCTTTCTGACTGCTCGGGTCAGAGCAATGAGTGCCTTCCGATATTGTACAGTCTTCCCCCAAACTGATCTGTTCCCAAGTTGAAATTACCATGGGAAATTTATTTTATTTTATTTCTGTGTTCTTTTTTTTTTTAAGATTTTATTGATTTTTGACAGAGACAGAGAGAGACAGAGAGAAGGGGGAGGGCCCAGAGCAGTCTCCATAGTTGACATTAGTTTTCCATATAGTTTTACTCCACAGGTGGGTGCAGGGCTGCACAGGGCAGGAACTGGGCCGGGAGCCTCCAACACAGGCCCCGGCAAGAACTGAACTGGGGGCACACCCCAGTTCAGCATGTGGGTCCGCATGGGCTGGAACCAGGAGCCGGGATTCGATCCTCGGTCCCTGGGGCTTCAAAGTGAGCGCTTAACCCGCTGAGCCATCCCAGCTTCCCCTATTTTTGTGTTCTTGCTATTGGTTAGTTGGATAACTGTGGGGCTGCGTCCTTATTCTGAAACTCCTCTACATTGGTGTCGCCTACCCAGATGGTGGTGAACAAGCTGCCTCACCAGGTTGGTGCATGAGATGAAGTGAGATGATGTCTCCATTCTGGCCACCATTCAATCAAGTAGCGAGGATGAGAGAGGCAAAATGGTTACTCCGTATTTCTCAAAAGGAGTATCACCCAACATTGGTTTATGTTCTACCCAAAATGTGCTCCTCAGGTAGGTTTGGGAAATGTCACTTTTATTCCTGCCATGAATTGGCATATTAAAGGCTCTGGTAAGCCCTGCAGTAAAGAGACTTGCTTAATTTTTCTGAACACAGTATTTTCTAAACTATTTATTCCATCAATGCTGATGATTTGTTGTGTGACTAATGTCCTAACCAGATAATACTTTGGCCCCTTCCAGGTGTTTTAAGACTAAATTCTTCTTAACATGAAGCCCTAGGGGGAAAATATTGTCTAGGGTTAGGGTTTTCCAGTCAGATGAACTGGGGCTCAAGTATTGGCTTAGTCTATTAGAAAATTTTTAATTTGGGGCAAGAATACTTAATTACTTGAGTTCCTTTATCTACAAAATGGGAAATGCATCTGTCTTGTGATTTGTTTATTTATTAGTACACTCATAATTTATGATTTCATTAGAGAATATATTCATTTAACAAATATTTACTGAACATTCTCCACCTTTTTGTTTTATTCAGGCCCTCAAGAAATTGGGTGATGCCCACCCACATTGAGGAGGGCAGGTTGCTTCACTGTGTCCACTGACTCAAATGTTAATTTCACCTGGAAACACAATCATGGAAACGCCCAGCGATATTTAGCCAAATATCTGGGCACTTTGTAATTCAATCAAGTTAACAGATAAAATTAGCCAGCACACCTGGAGCTGAACAGTTTGCTCATGAGAAATCCCTGATGAGCTATTTGCACTTATCCCATCCCGGGGCACCAGTTACTTGTCATCTTTTTGGTATTGCATAGCAAGAGAGACTTACCAGCCAGGCTGGCCCGTGTCAGACCAGGCCAGATGGTTTTCACAACCTCTAAGCAGAACGGAATGTCACTCACAGCCTGGATAGGTAGCATGAAATGTGCCAAAGTGAAGACAAGGTATTTTCCCAGGCTTCTCCTACAAAAGTTCTAAAAACACTCTTCTGACTTCTACCCTCTGTCTTTTTTTTTTTTTTTTTTTTTAATTCCTGAAATTTTTTCTTTTTTTCTTTGAGAAGGTGAGGGAGAGAGGGAGAGAGAGGGAGAGAGGGAAGTGGGGGGGTGGGGGGAGGGCTCAGAGCAGCCTTCACAGTAGTAGTACATCATTTGTTGTGGCATGGTTTCATTCCACACAGGTGGATGTGGGGCTGCGTGGGGTGGGAACTAAACCAGGGGCGCTTCCATTTGGGAGGCAGGAATGTTTGTCGCCATCCTAGAAGTGCCACAGGTCAGCATAGGAATTTGCACTGGCCAGGGCCAGGAATCGAACCCCAGACCTTGAGATTGATAGGCAAGCGCTCAACCGCTGAGCTATCCTGGTATCCCCTATTCCTGGAATTTTCAATCTTGGTTTTATTCTTTGAGAAATTTATTTTTAAAAATCAACACAGAAGGATTTTCCTTAGAAGATGAAGATATAGTAGACTCCCCACAAAATGGAACTCAAAAAACTGGCACTCTCAAGCAACTGGCAAAAAAAAATAGAAGAAATACTACATTTATCCGGCATCTGCTGATCTCCATGGGTGCCGGTTAACTGGGAGTCTACTTATTATGGAGGGGAAAGCTGGAAGAAGATGCTGGCTCACATGTGCCCTATGTTGTTGCTTCTGGTCCCCAGATGGTGGAGATTTGGGGTCCACTCACCTCCTCTATCCTTCCTGCTTCCACCAGAGCCCTGCATTTTAAGAAGCCACCCTTATGAAAAGCACTGACTTCACCACAGTTAACGCAAAGCCTGGGTAGCTACACAGAGAGCTTATGGACCATCTTGTTTCTGTCTATGGGACCCTGACTCTTTGCTTACATTTCCAGTAAATTCATCAACCGTCTTAACTCTGCCTTGCCCAGAGCTTCTGGTTCATAGATAGAGGGCTACTTGTCATACATGGAGTTGGAGTGGGTATAAGAATTAAAAACAAAAACAAACCTACTTCATCTGTGTGATTATTCAAAGGAGGGTCAAAGCAGATGACCATAAATGAGGATTAGGGAATGGGAGGACCAGCAACATTTTGGCCTTTTGTGGTGCAGGGTTTCTGGAACTCAGCACAGTTGACATGTGGGCATAATTCTTTGCAGGTAGGTGCTGTCCTGTGCATTGTGGGATGTTTACAAGTATCCCTGTCCTCTACCCACTAGATGACAGTAGCAATTGTTTCCAAATGTTGTCAAATGTCCCCGAGGGACAGGGGCAAAATTGTCCTCATTGGAGAACCACTGCTCTAAAAAATAAGATTTTAAAAAATTTTGGGGGGAAGCCAGGGTGGCTCAGTGGGTTAAGCGCTCACTTTGCAGCGCCGGGGACCGGGGATCGAATCCCGGCCCTGGCCCGTGCAGAACCATATGCTGAGCTGGGAGCTCCCCCAGTTCAGTTCTCTTTCTGTCTTGTACCTCTCTCTCTCTCTCTCTCTCTCTCTCTCTCTCTCTCTCTCTCTCTCTCTCGCTCGCTCTCGCTCTCTCTGTCAAAAATAAATAAAAATATATTTAAAAGAAGTTATAAAACAACAACAACAACAACAACAAAAATTTTTGCTGCAATGGACCCCTTTTGTCATCTGGAGAAGATGACTGTTTCAGATTAATGTTTTAAATGTATAAAATGAAATATATAAGATGACGAAAGCATTTATATTGAAGTTATCAAAATATTTTTAAAAACAAACGTGCTGTAGTAATTTATGTGCTTCCATAAAACACCAGCTTACATTTTTTAGTGCTGACTGAGTCAATGCATTTATCTCTTGACATTATATTCCTTGGGTGGAGGAATGGTGGAAATACATTTTTATCCAATTTGCTTACTTACTGTGTGAGCATTTCTACTACACTTACTCATAAATAAATCTCTCTCTTACACACACACACACACACACACACATACATACATACACACATAGTGCTTATTTTTGTGGGTCTTTTGCTTTTGTGTAATAGAGAAGTCCAGTTGCAAGCGTCTTCCTGAAGGTCTCTCAAGCCCTTAAGCAGGTTTCTATTGACAGTAGCAGGGTTCCTGCAGGATTTGTTGCCATGTGATGCTACCTCACTATTGAAGTGGAGTGTCTGCTACGCTGTTGGGGTCTGTGAGCACGCAGTAATGGAAACTATAGCAGAGGAACTGTGTAATGGAAACTGTGGAGGGCAAGAGTGGCTGAGCCTAAGAAGAAAATCAAGACAGGCTTTCATTTGAGGATTCTCTTTAGAAACCTAGCTTTTTTTTTTTTTTTTTTTTTCAGAATGGGAAAGCCCAGATCAGCTGTGGAGCAAAATGGGCCTTTTCTCACTTGTTTTGAGGAAAATAGATGGGCTTTATTATGGGTACAGAGCTGCACAGTTGCTGTAGTGTATAAGGCAGGACTAAATGCAGATTCACGGACTCTAAAGCGGGAGTTGGTGAGATTGAGTGCTTGGTGTGTGATGGTGGTTAAGACACTGTATGAACCTGAACAGAACTGATTTCGTTTGCAAGAAATACGGATGTTCAGCTAGCTTCAGGGCTGCAACTGAATGGCCTACATGTAAATGAGTGAAGCATAAGACAAAAGGGACTGTGATCAACTAGAGGGTCTAAGTCCCATTTGAAAGAGGCAGCACTACTCACTTTGCATGCATTATCGCCCTACAACGTGGGTCTAAAGTTGGCAACTCTCAGACTTTTTTAAAACTCTTGAGTTTTAATGTTGACAACTCTTTCAAACAAATAAACAAAAATTCATAGACACAGACAACAATTTAGTGGTTACCAGAGGGTAAGGGAGGAGGATTTGGGAGAGGAAGGAGTGGGCATCAAGCAAGTATAATATGGTGAGGGAAGGAGAACGGACGATGCAATTATATTAATAGGTGGTGTATTATACAAATATACACTTGAAACCTCTATAACTTTATTAACCAATGCACCCCAACACATTCAATAAAGTTTAAAAAAATATTTTAAAGACATAGTGTGGCCTGGATTTGACCCTAGGATGGCCATGGATGATCTCTAAACCTACAGTATTCACAATTCAACACATACAAGTAGATATGCTTATTGTCTATGAAATTATTTGCTAAATGCACTTTTCCTAGTGTTTTAGAATTTGCAGGTCACTTGCATGGTTTTATCTGAGTCTCATGAAAACCCTGTGCACTGTGGTTATCCCTGTTTTACAGAGGAGAAATCTTAAGTTTAGGAGTGTTAAGTGACCTGACCATAGCTACAGAGCAAGGAGATGGCAGAAGCTAGATTCGTTCTCTAGTCTGGGACTCCCTAGCACTTCTGTCAAGCATACCCAAGAACTTAGAAGCCCTAATTAGCATCTCTGGAGATCAAATAAAGGAAATATGACCACTGCAACCACTGACCTGTGGGAGTCTCTCCTTGGGATGAGGAAGGGTTATGAGATGATCACTCTTTAAGAAGGAATATCGGCATCTCCATTCTTGTATCAGGTTGAATGTCGTCAGTGTTTCTTCTAAAGCTTCGGGTATTCCCCAGTCACTCTGATGTTGAAACAGGCCTGGAGGCAGGAGCATTTATATTCTGGTCATGACTCAGCTGTGTGACTTTCAGCTGGCGGTGTGACTTGGAGCAAAAATTCCTTTGTCCTCTCTCTGAACTTCGGTTTCCTCATCTGAATTAATAAAACATGAACTATGATATGTAAGTGGCAAAACTGGAAGCCAGATCAGTACCTATCCCCACTCTACGAAAAACCACCAAGTTATCCTTTAGGATCACAGACAACTGGGGGGTGCAGACCTCCAACATGCAATAACTCCACAGGGTGATATATGCTACTAATCAGGGGTGCATGGAGAATGATATGTAAAGAAGACAAGGAGCAAGGCATTCTGGGTACTTCTAAGCAGTTCCTATTAGTGGCTATGAGTAAATGTAACATAGAAGCTGACTCTACTTCTGTTACTATCTTAATACCTTTCAGAAAGAATTAAAAATTATGAGTATAATAGAATATACAATTGAAAGGAGTCTCCCTCATAACTTGAGCCAAAATTCTACTTTCCAAAAGATAAATTATAACATATTCTTGTTTGCCATCTCAGCATTTTCTAAATATACAAAAGTAAATAAATGTGTTCTCTATCTTTATCTCAATCTCTTTAAATATTTCTCATATTTTCCAAATGGGAGCCCACTATGAGGAAGGGACTCCCCAAATACTGGAATTATCTGTTTCTCGTGTGAAAGGGGTTGTGCACTTGCAATTTGTTCCTCCAGGTCAAACAGTCAACCAAAGTTTTTACCTGGTAGTTTTGAGAGGGTTGTCATGATTTGTGGAAGAAACATCCTGAGTTGTGACAAACAGAAGACTGATTCTTCCACCTTGACAACGCACCTGCCCACACCACGCTGCGTGTTCAGCAGTTTTTGACCACAAAACAGCATGATCCCCATGCCCTACTCAATCTCTCCCTGAGCAACTTTTGTTTGTTTCTCCAGATGAAAAAAGCCCTCAAAGGGAAAGGTTTTGCTCATGTGGAAGAGGTGAAACAATAAATGGCAGAAGCACTACAAGGCATCAAATTCGACAAGTTCAAAAACTGTTTTGAATAGTGGAAAAAGTGCCTTGATAGGCGTATTGCATCAAATGGAGAGTACTTTGAAGGTGACTGAAGTTTAAACATGTTAGAATAAACATAAAATTTTTAAGAAATAAATTCAATGTTTTTGTGGGTCCCCCCTTGTATACATATACTTCTTTATTTGCTTTTCGTGGTTAAAAATTTAGTTTAAAAATTTTCATAATGATACATATAAATTTATCTCATTTTTAAAAATTTATATTATTGTTTTTGACAGACAGAAAAGACAGATATAGACAGAGACAGAGAGAAGAGGGAGGGCCCAGAGCAGTCTCCATAGTTGTACGTCATCAGTTTTCAACATGGTTTCATTCCACACAGGTGGGCGGGGGCCGTGTAGCATGGGAACCAGGCTGGGGGCCTCCCACATGGAAGGCATGCCTTCTAGAGCCAGGGGCCGAACTGGGGGACAACTGAATTGGGGGCCTCCCACATGGGAAGCTCACCCCAGTTCAGCATATGGGTTCTCAAGGCTGGGGCTGGGATTCGATCCTGGGTCGCCGGGGCTGCAAAGAGAGCACTTAACCCACTGAGCCATCCCGGCTTCCCCAATCTCATTCTTTATAGTAGTTGTATAGTATTTCATCATTACATCTCCTTACATAACTGTCTTAAGTCAGTTTCAGGTACTTTAACAAATTACCATAAACACGGGGGCTTAAACAACACTTATTCTCACAGTTCTAGAGGCTGGAAAGTCTAAGATTATAGGTGCCAGCATGGGTGGGTTCTTGGTGAAGGCCCTCTTCCTGGTATACAGGCGGCTGCCTTCTCCTCCTTATATACTCATATGGTAGAAAGCAGAGAGAGAGAGAGAGAGGAAGCAAGCTGTCTTGTGTTTCTTTTTATAAGGGTACTAATTCCATTCATTAGGGCTCCACCTCCTAATAGCATCACATTGGAGGTTAGAATTTTAACATTAATGTGAGGAGACACAAGCATTCAGTACAGAACAATTACCTGATGATTTCTAAGTGATGAACATTTAGTACATGCCTATTCTTTTTCTATTTCAAAGTTCTAATTCACATCCTTGTATATATCTCTGAATACAAGTTCATTATAAAATAAATTTCTACTATTTGCTTCTTTACAAATTTTGAATATTTATCTTCCTCTTTGAAGAGGTTCTGCCCTTCATACTTTAAGAAACATTTCAAGGAAGTACCTAGACATTTTTACCACCATCCTGTATTATAAAACTTTTCAAATTTTTGCCCACTAAAAGGTGAAAATGTTCTGTTTTCATTTGTATTTACTTGGTCTTAATGAAATTGAACATCTTTTCAAATCCTTATAAGCTATTTGTGCATACTGTAAAGGAGCCTTTTCATGGTCTTCCTTCATTTCTCTGTAGAGTTGTTCTTTTTTCTTCTTCTTATTGAATTATAAGAGCTCTTTATATATTAAGGGAACCAGATTACTTATATGTCATGTGTGTTTCAAATTTATTTGCACCTTGTTATATTTGTCATAGTGTCTTACAGACGTGCTTTTTAAAGATTTAGTTTTTACTGGTTTGTTTTTTTTTTTACAGAGAGAGAGAGACAGAGAGAAGGGGGAGGGCCCAGAGCAGTCTCCATAGTTGCACATCATCAGTTTTCTATAGAGTTTCACTCCATAGGTGGATGTGGGCTACACAGGGCAGGAACTGGGCGGGAGGCCTCCTGCATGAGCCCCAGCAAGAACTGAACTGGGGACACACCCAGACATGCGTTTTAAAGGTCTGTTTTTCAATGCTTTAAAAATCAAGACGGTTCTTCAAGATTACCCTGATTATGGGGTGGATGTTGCTGAAAGTAGAGTTTGAAAAATGTCGCCAAGAAGCTTTTGTTCGTCATCACAAGGGCTGGTATAGTACTTCTTGACTAGGACCTGGTTTATGCCACTGTGAGTCGTTCGAAGTATTGGAAAAACTGACTGACCACGACATTATTGGCACATTTCCCATAATTCTCTGAGATATTGCAGGCATTCAAGAGGGAGTGCTTCCCATTTTCTCTGTGTCAAGTCATTGTCCTGTTTGACTTCAAGACATTGTCTCTCTGAGGTAAATCAAAGAAAACCCCAAAGCAAACAAATGGTTGCCTAAGTTACTTTGAGCTCATGAAAAAGAATGCTTGGCTGAACCAGGAATTTTGGAAGGAAGATCCAGAAGACTCATTGGAGAGTTCAGCCATCATATTTGGTTTGCAAGCCACAGAGTATAGTGCCTATAGCATCCCAGCCAAAGAAGGGAGGATGTCCATTAATCATGCAGAGACATTGACAGAAGAACTTGACTTCAGCCAGAGGAGACAAAGGTCACATACAGTCATTGAAGTAAGAGGGTTGCCATATTTTTTATTCTGGTCCAGATTTGATAAGACAGGACACAAAATAGGCCCCTCACTACAGACATCGGTTCGTTCAAAAACCGTTTGGCACTGAGCTGTCAGGTCTGAAATAGCATCATAGATACAGGAAGCGAAGGCCACCTTTCTTCCAAGGTCACAACTGCCCAGACAATGCTGGTAAGACTTCCAGTGGATTGATCAAATTACCACGTTTAATTAATGGGGGGAAATGGTAGTACACACACACTGGTCTATATGGGGCTTTGCCTCTAGTTGTTTATTACTCCTGGTTGTGTTTGTTTGTAGTAGGAAATAGAATGTAGTCAGTTGAACAGTTCTTGGCTTTTCTGGAGTAACCAGAGATTAAAATTGTGCACTAAGTGAGGTGCAGTGACCAACAGTTTCTGCTTGCCCAGGACTGTCCTCATTTTAGTCCTGGAAGCCCAGTGTCCTGGGAAACTCATCAGCCCCAGACAAACTAGGACAAGTGATCAATCTAGGTCTTTGCCCAGATGATTCTTTCTCTACTTCTGTTATTCTATTGAGAAATGAAAGAAGACAAAATGGGCTTAAACTTATGAGGATATTTCATGATACAGAAACAGGGCCACAGATTTGGAGTGAGACATGCTGGAAGAAGATGTGCAAGACCACACTCTCAGGGAGAGAGAAAACATTTTAAGCTCACTTCTAGTTCTATAACCCCCTGATTCGATTAACACTGCTCCTATGATCTTGGGAAAGTAAGGTCAGCCATGATTACAGTAATCTTTATTGCCATATATTGAATGATTACTATGTACTGGGCACTGTAATAATCCTTTAATTGTAGTCTCATGACACCCTGAGGAAAATAGATATTATTTAATATAATTTATAGGTGAGAAAACAGGCCTAAAGAGGTTCATAGTTATACAGGTAACAAATGGTGAAGACAGGATTTGAATTCAGGTTACAAGGCCCATGCCTTCTTTCCTCATCTTTCCTGATCCACAAATCATGCTGAGCAATCATTTCTGCTGTTTCCCTGATAGGAGGTCATCTCTACTTCTTATAATGTGGCCCCTGGAGACTAGAGAAATAGTAACACTAGCAACATGCATTTGCATAGCATATTTTACATTTCAAAACACATTTCTTTTTATTTTCTACTTTTTTTTCCCCAAAGATGCTGAGAAGTAGCTACTGTTGGTCTTACCTCTATTTATAAGGGTTAGGGAAGAGAGGTATGGATGAGCATGGTTAACCACTGCTGCACGCACAAGCGATTGATAGAAAACTTGGACTTACATTTACCACCCATGAGCCTAACTCCTTCTGAATATCAAGTCTATTTGGCAGCAATCAAAGAATTCTGGAACTTTGCTGGTTGATATTAAAGGACTCTAAACCACTGTGGGAATCAGTTGGGCTGTGCTTTCCCCACTTCTTGATCTCCCCTGCTAGACTGTAAGCTCTGAGAAGGCAGGTTCATATGCCTGTCTTACTTATTTTTATATCCCCAGAACCTGACGTGTAGATTCTTAATAAATATTTGATATATAAACGAATATCCTTCACAAATCTTTTTCTTAATTCAAATGGTGCTTACCATTTCGCAGGCCGTGTTTTCTGTGCCGTGTTTTCTTGCCACCATACCTCCTTTCACACTATTTCTTCTCCCTGGAATGCATATTTCCTCCTTCATTTGCACAAAGTGTAAGAACTAATTTCTGCCTGGTCTAAGATCTAAGGATCCTTCAAGGTGTGACTTAAAAACCAACTCCTCCAAGAAGCTCTCCTAGGCCTCCCAGATGCAAATGTTCTGTCTTTAATACCCGGAGTCCTCTTCTTGGAATCCCCCTCTTTTGTGCATTCACCTCTGCCTCCCTTTTATTACAGTGATTTGTAACTTGCATAATCGAAGGGCGAAGGGGGGCCTATGGCGGAGGGTACCTATTCCATCTACAAGTAGCATTACCAATAGTCTATTATTACTATGCTATAATGTGGATCTAATAATGTCGGCTTTTCTAGACTGTTTGTTTTAGTGGAACCTGAATTGGAGTTGATTCTTTCAAAGTTTGAAAGACACAGTGGAGTACAAATTTGAGCTCAAGATAACCAGTATTCCAGTATTAACCACTCAACGAATACAATAGATATGCATATTGTCTGTGAAATCATATTTTAATTAATATTTGATAGTGCTTTACAGATATGAGTCCTGTGAAAACCCTGTAAGGGACTGTTAACCTTATTTTACAGAGAAAGAAACTGAAGCTCAGGATTATTAAGTGACTTGCCTAAGGTCACACAGCAAGAAAGTGGCAGAACCTGGACACATTCTCTCATTCTTCCCAGCCCTTTCTGCCAACCATACTGCCTGCCTTACATCCCTCCCTTCATGGATATGTTAAGGGCTAATACCTGTCTGATTCTTTACTTTCATCCTCACAGTGGTGTCTTATAAATAATAAATGCCTAATGCAAGTTTATTTGTGTAAAAGAAGGAAAGAAAATACATAGACACGCTCAGAGGTAGAAAAACAGCCAATATGAATTATATTTCTCTTCTTATGCCAATAAACCAGTGGCATTATAATTTTCGTGACTATTTTCTATGATGTGGGAATCCACAGCCAGAAACTCAAACCATTCCATTTCTTGGTGCAACAATTTGTAATTCTCATTACTTTCATGCCCACAGTCTGAATTCAAAAGTGTTTCAGTAAATATGTATTGATTAGCTGTGCCAAGTCTTCTTTAGGAAAGATTTGAGTGTGTGCGTGTGTGTGTGTGTGTGCGTGTGTGTGAGAGAGAGAGAGAGAGACAGAGACAGAGACAGAGAGACAGAGAGAGAGAGGAAGGAAGAGTTTGGGTATATAAGTATTTGAGTATACGCTGGGTGGATGTTATTGAATTAAGGAGCCAAAAGAGATGAATATATATGTAAGTGGTCTCTATACCTTTTTTTTTTTAAGATTTATTTTATTGTTTTTGACAGAGACAGAGAGAACGGGAAGGGCTCAGAGCAGTCTCCATAGTTGTATGTCATCTGTTGTCGACAGGGTTTCTTTCATTCCATGCAAGTAGGTGGGTGGGCAGGCGCGTAGGACAGGAATGGGGCTAAGGCCTCCTGCATGGGAGGCATGCCCCCACGGGCTGGGGGCCAAACCAGGGGACTTCCACATGGGAAGTTTGCCCCGGCAAGAACCAAACTGGGGACCTCCCACATGGAAAATACAGCCCAGTTCAGCATTTGGGTCCGCACACGCAGGGCATATGGGTGCTTGGACCCCCAGGCTGCAAAGTGACTACTTAACCCACTGAGCCATCCTGGCTTTCCTGTCTCTATACTTTTGAAGCTCGTATTTAGTGAGAGTTTCTAATATCTAGGCCAGGGGAAGATAGTGCTATTTGAAAGTAAAGAAGGACTGGGAGAGAAACAAATCTTAATTAATCAATTGGAATTTGTTTAATTCCAACTTAGCTCAGATATAACATATGTCTCTCTTCAAAAAATTTACAATCTAGTTAGAAGACAGAGGTTTATACACACTCACATGGACACACACACACACATTCATCTTTACACTCATACTCAGCCAGAAGTATCGTTACTTACATTTTTCCCTAGGGTGATTTAGGGATGAACATGATCTTTTATCCTTTATTGTACTTTTTAGACAGAGTTGACTATTTCTCAAAAGAAAAGGAAGTAATTTCTGAAACCCAAATAGTTTTTCTTCTTTATAGTCAACCATCTTCTAACTAATTTATATTTTTTGTTAATTAGCTCCCCTGAAAAGAAGGCAACTTGCCACATTTCCATATAAGACTCCTTGGCTCTTTCATTTGCGTGATGCCAGGAGCTGTGACTTCCATTGTGAATCTGAGTTAAAACCATTCTGCCCCCAGGAGATGTTCTTGTGTCCTTATGAGTGGTCCCCTGTTCCCCAAATGCAGTTTCTTCTCTCCTCCCTGGGCCAGGAGGCTTTCACTTCCTACATTTAGTAGACTCTCTAAAGTAGTCCCGGGTGAACTAGGTCTCTCTTCACATTGCACAGTCGCTGTGAATAACCCATTGAATCGTAACCCCCTGGCTTGTGTTGTAGGCCCTCCAGCAAGCCCAGGGGCTTCTGGAAAAAACTGAGGTTCTTTGTGTCCTAGGACATCAGCCTACAACTCCAAAAGGAGTCTCACAACAATCTCTGCAGGCTCTTCTGGTTATAAGAGATGTGGATGGGCTGGTCCAAATATGACACCTTTATTTTGAGTCAGAAGAAGAGGGCTTGAGATCTAAAGATTTATTTATTTCTTTAATTGTTTTCAACAGAGAGAGAGACAGAGAGACAGAGAGACAGAGAGACAGAGAGACAGAGAGACAGAAAGAAGGGAGAGGGCCCAGAACAGTCTTCACAGTTGCACATCATTGGTTTTTCCACATAGTTTCACTCCACAGATGAGAGTGGGCTGCACAGGGCAGAAACTGGGCCGGGGTCTCACCCCAGTGAGAACTGAACTGGGGGAACTCCCCAGTTCAGCATATGGGTCCGCACGGGCCGGGGCTTGGATTTGATCCTCAGTCCCTGGGGCTGCAAAGTGAGCGCTTAACCCACTGAGCCATCCTGGCCTCCCCTTGAGATCTATCATGAGGGTTTCTCCCATTGTTCTTTATAAATGAGACAGTACCATTGTGTAACGTGTGTTCACTCTGCCCATGTCCACTCATGGGGTCGAATTCATGGGACCCTCCCAGTGGGATTTTAGAGGGATATTTGCTATTATTTTATTCAACCGATGGGTTGAAGGGAAATATGAAACTATGGATTTAAGACAACAGTGGGCCTTTGAGATTTGCCTCTCTGTTATTGTTATTTCAAAATTCAAATAAAAATCTCCCAAACCAATTTTTTCTACTCAAAACTGTAGGCATCAAGAGAATCGCTGCACAACCCCGAGGTTGCGGTCACTCAGGCCAGGTATTTGCTTTCAGCACAATATTGACCTCAGAGTTTGGTTTTAGATGTTTTTGCTATAAATGCCAGATGATATTTAAGATAAAGCTCATTGAACCAAGGCAAGATGATAGCATTGACATGACATTCACTAAAGAAACCAGAAAATTTAGTAATTTCTATACTCAGGCAAAATAAAGAAAATAATTTGCTGCTTTAATGCATTTTGTTATGGCAATAGTTTGGTGAAGTGAGTTTTTGCTTCACAAGGAATAGCTATATTATTTTGAGAAAATAGGAGGTAGCTTTGTTTTTTATTTCCCCTCTGCCCCCCAAAATAACCCAAACAGAGCACAACAGAGCAACCTTTGCTTCCCCACAAAATCCTAAGGATCATGCCCCGGAATGCAAAAGATCTACAAATGTCTGCTTTCTTGTTAGCTGATGAGGAACAAAATGCCCACTCTCTTCCTTCTTCCATGACCCCACACCGAATTTTACCCATCATTAGATAAGTAAGGTGGAAAGAATCCATACAATCCTGTCTTGCTGTTTCTTAGCAGTAAGATTTTGGGCAACTTTCTTGTCTTCTTTGAGATGCTGTTTTACCACAAATTGAAGGAAGTTAACTAGACCTATTGTACAGGCAGTGAGCATTGAAAGAATGCAAAATTCTTACCTCTTGCCTAGCACAGGGTGGACCCCATTACTTAATTTTAGATGCTCTCTACCTTTCCTAGCTGCCACCTGCATTTCCCAGAGTCCTTCATGTTGTCCCACAATGCACCTCTGGGCGGCCTCTCTTCATGAACAGTGACCACAGCTACCACAGAAGTGGTATGGAAGGAAACCCTCCCACACAGAAATTCTCATGTGGGCTGTCCAGATGGAATTTTACTTACAGTGTTGTCTCAGATGTTTGCAGAACCAACAAATACAATGTACTTACATTTTGTTCAGATCCAATATGGGCAATGGTTAGATTGTTATTAAAACAAAAATCTCAAGAGATGTTGTGTGGTTTAGCCTAAGGACCCCTGATGAGTCTGTTCTGTGAACAAAAGAAATCTGAAAATGAACCAGCCGAGAACTGTAGTTGGATTTTTCACTCACTCATTTTCATTCAGTAGATTTCTGTATACTGCACTGGCTACTTGTGAAGGAACAATCTTCCTTAATCTTTCAATTTTCTTTTTAGAGAAGCAATAGAACTTGATGATGGAGAGTACAGATTATGAAATCAGGAAGACTTGTGTTCAAATGTTGACTCTGCTGCTTACACTCTGGACAAGGTATTGAACTTCTCTGAGCCTCAATTTTCTCCCATGACAAATGGGGTAGAAATAATATCTACTTGAAGGGGCTATTGTGATTAAATGAAATAAATGTGAGCTATTTTATTAATCATAACTTTATGATTCTTCCTTTTTACTTTCTTTTTTTGGGGGTTTGATTAGCATTCTACATTTTGTTGGTCTTATTTTTTTTCTAAATTCTGATAAAATATACTAACATTTTCTTTTCTATAATAAATCAAGTTGTTTAATTCCTGCATTCCCATTAAGTTCTAGTTCATAACATGTAAAGATGGGTCCAAGATTACAAGGATATTTTTACCATCAGTTTTTTTGCCTTGATTATCCCACTTACAAAGTGAAAACCGAGTTATTGAGAGCTTCCAGAAGGGTGAGGGAAGTTGGCTCGCCTCGTAGCCTATAATTGATGGACATACGTTTGCATCCCACTTCAGGACTCTGGGAGAACCCAGGAGGACCCAGGAAGTTATTTTTGTCATGAATTCTCTGAAGTTTTATGAGCAAGATGGTGAGCTGCTTCTAAAGCTGCCCTTCTGCCTACATTCCATTGAAGTCAAGATTCTCGTTCAAACTTTGAAACTTTATTGAGCACCCAGTGGGAGGCCCTGTGCTTGGAATTGTAGATTCTGAAATAAGGAAGACTTGGGCCCTGACTTTAAGGAGACTGTGGTCTAATCAGGAAGGAGAGTGATCACAGAAGTCTACCTCGAGGACATTCCACCAGCTCAGTGCCAGATAGAGAGGAAGAAATAGGTGGAGAAGAGGAGGGCAGCTTCAGAAGTGAGTGCTATGCTCATCTACAGAGAGGAAATGAGAGAAAGGAAGAGAAAGAGAGGTCAGACATTGATTTAAAAAATGGGACTATAAAGGCAGAAAAAGGCTGGGTTGTTGAAAGCTTTTCAGGCCAAACATGGGAGCTTGAACTGAGGACCATGGAGAGCCACTGGAGGATTTTAGTAGCAAGTGTTACATCAGGTAAGCATTTCAGAAAGATCATTCTTACATGCGCAGAATTAACTGGAATTGGACAAGAATCGAACTAGGAAGATTTGACAGGAGGCTGACACAGTGACCCAGGTTAAGACATGATACTGGCTTTAGCTAAATTGACAGCAGGGAAAGGACCTAGAATTAAGAGATATTCACAGGCAGAATGAGTAAGTTTTAACAACCAGTTGTGTAAGGTCAGTGAGGGAGCTGGAAGAATCAATAATTACCCCCAGTTTTATGGCAAACTGTGCTGATAGTATTTCATCTGTTCAAAATTCAGAAAGAGAACGAGGGAGAGGGATGAGTTAAGTTTTCAACTTGAGCTCTCGGTAAGACAATCAGGTAGACAGTGAGACACATTTGGAGATCCGAAGAGGAAACAGGGCTGCCATTATTGTACCAGTGGTGGCTGAAAACATGCAAATATTAGAATGAGTTCATTTGTTGCAGGGAAGTTTGAAACAATTGAATGAATAAAGAAAGAAAGGGGAACAAGAGAACCAGGATGGATGGATCTTATTTTCTCTTGCAGTAGCCATACGTATCACCTAGTGAATCCTAACTGGTCTGGGTGTGTCAGGCTGATGGTGGGAAAACGGGTTGGGAAACCACAGATGTTATGCCGTTCCAGATTTGCAGATTGTAAAGATGCTATATTTTCCTATCTTTATAGCTGAATTAAGGTGTAGCATGTTGAGTCTCAGAGATCGTATAATCTAACGGTCAAGCAACTAAAACTTCAGGTGTTTTTGTTTGTTTGTTTTTGTTTTTAAAGGTTGATTTCTTGCCTTGGCAGTGACATGGAGACAAACATGAAAATAATTTTTTCGGAAGTGCTGACTTATTCCATGACTGGCCCTTTCTTCTCAGTCTAAGAAGCAGTACGAACTTTCAGTGTAAAAGGTGATCCATTTTTCAGTCTTAGTAGCTGAGAAAGGAGACTTACCTGTACCCTGCTACTTATCCCTGCTCCCTCTGTGCAGTCCTAATCCCTCTCATCCTCTCACCTCTCAAATGTGGGGCTGATGTCAGAATGGACAGATTAGCCGGAAAATTCTCTAAAATCAACCCTGTTCCAACAATACCACGGAGCCTACTGCCTATTCCACCTTTGCTGCAAGCTGAGCTACTCTTCACATGAATAGGACTTAAGTGCAGGCCAAGAGTCTAAATTATGCAGTAGAGACCATCACGGTGCCTCCGAGTGAAGAATTCAGCCGTAAATGGCGGGGCCAGAAGTCACACTTGGAGTTTCCAATTGTTCTGTCTCTCAGCCCCCCAAAAGCTCGCAGCTGTTATAAGAAGCTCTCTCCAAAAGCAAACTAGGCTATGTTTTTTCTGTTTGTTTGTTTGCTTTTTGACTTCACAAGAACGTTCCTTGGCAATTCCAAGGCACCTGAAAAGCAAGAGGGGAAAAAAGTAAGGAGGCTTCCATGGCTTTTCCTTGCTTGTTCTTTGAATTTAATGCAAAGCCAGGTGTGAAAACAAATCAGAGTGGCTCGTTCTGTTTGAGCTCTAGTTTTTCTACTGTAGTGAGGGGCTCAGAGAAGGGACATAGGCTGTGCATCTCCTGCAAAGTCAGACACTGTTGAGTAGGTGCTCGATTTCCTCGTGTGTGAGAATGTGGGGATCCTCACTGGAGAAGAGAGTAGCGCGAACACTGAGCTGATGGCCATTCCCAGGTTGGGTCTTGTTCAAGCCACGGGGAATAATCTTAGCATCGCATCACAGAAAGTGCGGCTGAAATTGTCCTCAAAAGAAGAAAATCAAGGTGCAGCTCTTGGTCCAAAAGTAACAACACTGACAACAATTTGAGTCTCTTTCTACAATAGACTGTGTGCTGATAGTTCATAATCTATGATGTAGTTATCATCATTCTTCCCATTTTACAGAGGAGGAAGATGAGTCAACATTATGTCACTTGCTTCAGTTCATACATCTAATCAGTGCTTCAGAGGGGACAGGGACCTGGGTCCATCTGATTCCAAAGCCTGTGTTCCTACTCTCACATTATCCTAGAAAAGAGGGCGCGATGCTGAAAAGCACGTGATCCCACCCTTTTTAAACGGCCTGGACGCCAAACTAGGTGCCACTCCTACATGCCCAAGTGAACTGAAGGTACCATCACATAAGCAGACTCCACCCCATCAGGGCTGGCAGGGGAACTAACCACCAAGAATACTCTAGGCTGAGAGTTGAGTGCAGCACACGAAAGGGGACTATTTCTGCTACCCGGAGAGGCATCCCCATTCTTGCTTTTTAGCTGAAGCAAGAGCTAGACCTTTACCAGTGCAGGTGACACTGTATGGTGTGGCAGGAGCTGGACAAACTAGACCAGGCCCCACACTCAGCATGACTCGGGGGAGAGTCACCATAAGAGAGACAGAAGATGAATCATGACTGTTCCTGAGTCATTGCAGGAATCCCCAAATGGGAGCTAATGACTTCATTAGGGGCTGAGGCTCTAGGGATTTTGCTCCAGGAGACACTTTTCCTTGCTTAGCATGGATTCTCCAGATGGTCTTTGGTGTGCCTCAAACATGGGGCTGATGCCTACCTCAAGGCCTTGTGGCAGCTTTGCCCAGAGCTTCACCTGGGGAGACCTTTCTGGGCCTTCAGGTCTTCGTTTCAATGTCATCTCATTAGGAAGTCACTGTCTAATCAAATTAGCAGCCTTCCCCAGTGCCACGCTCAGCCACAT
This sequence comes from Craseonycteris thonglongyai, assembly GCA_004027555.1. NCBI lineage: Eukaryota > Metazoa > Chordata > Mammalia > Chiroptera > Craseonycteridae > Craseonycteris > Craseonycteris thonglongyai. The sequence continues at coordinate 56,965 of PVKE010005363.1, forward strand.
AATTCTGCCTTTTATTCCCACAACACTTAAATTATCTTGTTCCATTTATTAGTTCACATATGTTTACTCTCTCCCCTCCTCCTTGAAACATGGGCTCCAATGTTTCAGAGACCTCGTTGGTTTTGCTCAGTGCTATAGTCCATGCATGGCGTAGGGCCTCATTTAGTAAATGCTCAATAAATACTTTTTAAAAAGGGATTTATTTTATTGTTTGTGAGAAGATGAGAGAGAGAGAGGGCAAGAGAGAGAGAGAGAGAGAGAGAGAGAGAAGAGAAGAGAGAGAGAGAGAGAGGGAGAGAGAGAGAGAGAGAGAAGGGCCCAGAGCAGCCTCCATAGTTGTACATCATTAGTTGTGACATAGTTTCATTCTGCATGGGGCGGGAACTGAGCTGGGAGCCTCTTGCATGAAGGCGAGAACCTTCACCACTGAGCCATCCCAGTGGTTACCAGTTGCACCACAGTCCAGCATATGAGTTTGCATGGGCCAGGGCTGGGAATTGAACCCAGACCTAGAGATTGTAAGGCAAGCACTCAACCACTGAGCTACTCCAGCCTCCCTCAATAAATACTTCTTGACTTAGCCAATAAATCAATGAATCAATGGGTGGAATATGGCTGTCTTTATCATTATTGCAACATTTTTGCGCTATCAAATCCTCAACGGCTCGAGGACAAGTGTGTTATCCGATGACTGGAGGCCCAGACTATCTACTCAGAAACTGATGGAGCGGAATAAAAGAGTAATCAGGTGGAGCACCTTTTGTGGGCCAATGTTATGGCACCTGCCAAATAATGTCATTGCTGCAGGTGAAAAAATGTAGGCATGGGCTTACGAGTAAGTATAGAGACCGTAGGCATACACTTAGGTCTATGTCTCCACTGCCTTTTCTGTGCAAGGGAGAGAGGGCCAAGCACCGTTTTAAGTATTTCTTTTCTTGTCCCTATTTTGCAAATTGGCCATAGAAGAATTTGGTAATTTGCACAGTCATTTAGCTAAAAAGGAGAAGGTTAGCTGCAAAGTTCATGTTCCAAACCACTAGCATAGAATGATGTCTTCCAGACAACATGAACAATGTTCTGTGGAGGGGACAGTGACTCTAGGACTGTCAGGATTGTGTGAGGATCCTGGGAAAGGCCTTCCATGCTAAGGTATGTGCTGGAGCTGCAGCTTGCTGGGTGTCCTCTTATTGCCACCTGACATTCTTACTGATCTGCCTTATGATATTCTTCGAACTGTCATTGCCTCTGATTTCTGGGTAAATGACACAGTGGAGAATGAAGTAAATGGGATTCCCACGGGCCATTGCTTCTCTTTGAGCCATTCTATCTTTGTTGTCTCTGAGACAGGCTCATGGCTCCTAAGTGTTTGTCATTGGAAATGGACACGGCCAGGTGGTTCATCCTGGAGGTTCTGCGCTATGAGGGGTGGAGATGGTGCCCACTGAGTGGGCATTAGTTATGGGCACCTTTTTGCCTTTTCTCTGTAACAATAGCCTCCCAGCAGCTCTGGTTGCCGATGGGCTTACATTGGCGTGTAATCACATCTAATTCCATTGAGCTCTGCTCAAAATAGCCATAATTGGTGGTTTTATCCAAATCAATAAAGACAGCTTCTACATATTGATTATCATCCAGGGTATAAAATCATCATCAGTTACCTGGAAAAGAGAAGCAGGCTGCCAAGGGAAAAGGTCAGGTAGTCTATTTGAACAGGGGAGGGAAGGGGGAGGCGGAACCAGTGAATTTTAAGGTAATAGTATCAAATTACCTGAAAATGCACACGGTATATTCTTGTAATTTGCAACAACAGAGAGCCCAGAAATAGGTCAGTCATCTAAGTGAGTCTTCAAGTCTTCTCCCCATGATGCACTGGGCTGGCGTGCAGTAGTAGCCTTAAAGGGACGGGAGCCAGCTGAGCTAGAGCCATAGGGCGCCTGCCTTCTTGCATTTTGCGACCCCTTAGTGACACAATTTTAGGGAAAGTGATGGCTCAACACGATTTCTTGTATCCAATTAAGGACCCACAGAGATTCTCAGCCATTGTCATCGGTGATTACGGGACAAGTTCTGTGTCTGAGAACCCGGGAGACAGAGAAAGGTGTTCAACCCATCAAAACGAATCGGAAGGCCCATTTTCCGCAGCAACAGTGGAATAAGGAGCCTGCTCAATTCTAAAGTTTACATTTCTAACCATGGGATTGAAAATGAGCTGGTTGGGGAAGCCGGGATGGCTCAGTGGGTTAAGCGCTCACTTTGCAGCGCCGGGGACTAGGGATCGAATCCCGGCCCCGGCCCGTGCGGAACCATATGCTGAACTGGGAGCTCCCCCAGTTCAGTTCTCTCTCTGTCTCTGTATCTCTCTCT
>PVKE010005364.1:0-36890 GCA_004027555.1 Craseonycteris thonglongyai
GGGGGGCAGGCACGTGGTGGCAGTGGGGAGGGGGCAGGTCTCTACTTCTCCTTTCCTTCTTCTTTAGTTGGTTGTTGCCCCCATTTACTGGGGGAAAAGTCCAATCTTTTTCACTTTACACATATTTATATGACAAGCTCCTTAAATTCTGTGATGAAATCATTATGCAACTTTCAGGGACAATAAAGAGACCTTGGAATAAGCAACCCTCAGGCCCATTACACAGTGGAGGACAAGTTAAGGGACCCCACAGGACCCGTGTGATGAATACAAACACTTGGTTTTATAACCTCAGAAACCAGACTCCCACTGGTCCTCCTCTCGTGGACAAATGTTGTGGCCGGAAGTGAGCCGTTCAGAGCAGAACTCTTGCTTCTAGTCTCAGGGAACTCAGGTTGTCACCATCTGACACCCAATATAAAGTTGTAACGGGAGGATCCCGATAGCCAGGAAGCTTTCAACAACCTCCCTTCTGCGTGATGCACCCTGGAAGCCCAGCCAGCAGCGGTGCATCTGCGGCACCAGCCCTCAGAGGCAGCATGAGTGTGCCCTCCTCAGAGTCTTTTCCTGCGAAGGAAACCATCCCGGGGAGGTGATATCTGCAGAGGTCAGTGACCAAAAGTTTCCTTGTAGGCCCCAGAGCAAAGTGCTACAGAAGGAAAGAAAAGGGAGGGCAAACTTCCAACCCAGAGTTGAAGCCACCTCCACCTTGGGACACCTGGTGGGTGGGGGGCTGGAAGGAACGAGAGTCCCAGGGCCCAAGGCCCGGTTTGCCCCACCTTGCAGGGGAGTAGGCGGTGACTGACTTTCCTATTTGAGTCAGTGTAGGTAAATTCAAACCTTTCAGGCTCTCGTGAAAAATAAAGACTGCCTTTTCTCCACTTGGGGATTGGTGGCTTGAGGCCTGAGTGCCACTCAGGTGATGTTTTTGTTTGCTTGCTCTAGCAGGCGTTATCCCCAGGGACACGTGGCAAGGTCTGTTGACCCTCAGGCTGGGAAAGGGGTGCTACTGGCATCTCACAGGTAGAGACCAAAGATGCTGCTAAACATCCTGTAATTATGTACTGGACAGCCTCTAACAAAAAAAATGACCTGGTCCAAATGTCAGCTGTATCCCAAGGGCCAGCAGGGTAACCTGGCCCAGGGCCTAGAAACTTCAGCTTCAGCCACTGATTGCAAACAATAGATTCCCACAGGAAAACAAAAGGACACAAATCCTATTTGCATTAAAATCCACTTGAGAATTGTTTCATTTTGTGCATTTTTTGTGTGCACAAGATTCTGTTTGTGATGGAGATGGCCGTTGCTATTAGTCATCACTGAAAACAGATGCCATGGCACTGGTTTCAACGCATCCCACTGAAGAGTAAGAGCTCATCAGAAAAGGTCTTTCTGTCCGGTCCTAGCAATGAGGTACTTGGTGAGGCACTTCCACCACAAAAGGCAAATTAGAAGATTAGCTAGGGATGATTTGGTCCAAATTCCTAGAGTAAAGTCCTATGCAGTAGCCAGAGTGACATCCACTTCGGCTACTATGACAAAAATGCCCAACTGGAAGCCCGTGGGCCAGGGAGAGGCTAGGCTATGCCCATGGGACCTTAAATTCCCGTGCTAAACATTTTAAACTCAAAAAGAAATGGAAGTCTACCAAGAACTTGAAAATAAGCACGTGAAGCGTTAAGCACATTTTTCACTGTTTTTGATGACAGCGTAAGTGGATGGCATTTTACTAATGCTGAGTGAAGAATCAAAGACAAGTAAGGGGGGAGGTGGGTGGGAGAGATGGGTGGGGGGAGTAGGGAGGGGGAATCAAACATACGGTGATGGCAAGTGAGCTGATTCTGGGTGGTGAGCACATAATGCGATGTATAGACAATGTAATGTAGAATTGTACACCTGGAAACAATGTAATTGATATCGATGTCACCTCAATAAATTTAACAATAAATAAATAACTTAACAAAAAAAAAAGAATCAAAGACAAAGTAGCAGCTTATTGTCAACGCTGTCTTAAGAACAAAAACAAGATAAGTGCCACTGAGCTGGGTATAAATTATACTCATGATCCATCAAGAAAATCAATTGGTGAGGAGAGAAAAAATGGTATTTCCTGCTCCTTAAAAACCTTAGGATTCATCCATCAACAAAGACTTTTTGTGCAACTGAAAGAGTAGGTCTGTAGGAAAATAGATGTTGGACAAGTTAAGTACTTAGGAGTAGAAAATTAGCAGTTCTTTAAAACTGAGGGGCTGTACAGAAAGTTACATAAGGAAAAAATTCTGCATAGAGATGGAATGAAGAAAATATAAATAAGAAAGGAAATTGATAACCAAAATTAGGTCACGGTGACACAGCTGCTTCCGGGGCTTCCGGAGGTGGCCACGCAGCCACCGCTCTCTTGCGTGTAGAACGTCGCAATAGCTTCCTTCTTACTGTCCTGTCTCCTTGCTTCCTTCCCCAAATGTCCCCTCCTCCCTGCTGGCCCCAGTGCACACTGAAAGAGCCATTAAAACATTTCAAAGAACCTTCAGAGCAAAAGAGATCCACTTCTCCCAATTGAGGGTCCAAAAGGATAACTGTAGGTAAAACACAAAGTCTAAAATCATCCTCAGATTTTATTTAGTCAACAAATGTTGAATTCCAAAATAACATGATTCTGTCCCACTTAGTTACACATACACGTCACACACGTGTGCAAACACAGGAGCACAGTTGGGGCTGTGGCCTCGCTGGACTGGAATGCAGCCATCAACAAGCCCGTGTCCCTGGGACACAACCCAGAACCTGGAGCTGCATCTCAATAGTCACTCAGGAACCAACAGGCAGTCAGAGTTGTGAGCTGTGTCCACAGGTTAGTGCTCAGCTCGGGGTCTGTCCCCGGATACCACATACCAAGTTCTACACCACCCTGGTCCTAACAGATGAAAACCAACCAAATAGGAAAGAGCTGAAGCTAACAGGAACACGGCTACCACCAAGACAGCTCACTGCCTGGGTGGGGAGAAAAAGGAAAACGATGAGGAGAAAACACTACTCAAAGCAGCGCCCCGGGGGCCACGCAGCACGCCACAGACCCTGAGGCTGTTGCTGTACAGGCAGAGCCTTGAACTTGAAGTTGCTCCAGTTCCAATTCTAGTCTTTGCTGTCACAAGTGTAAGCACAAATTGCAGTTTTTTCAATCATCAAATAAAGGTCATCACATTGCCTTTCCTGATCTTCATGACGGGTATGAAAACAGCCTAAGAATTAAAGTGTGGTAATACATACAGTTGCAGAATATTATTAATAATTAGTATACATAAGATAAACCCAAAGTCATTATGAAGAGGTCAAATGGCAGGCTGTGTCTGGAAAGCAAATACTCTGGGGTTTTTTACGGCCGTGCAGGAAGGGGGAAGAGTCCACTTTCCACTCGTCTCATCTCCTGGGACAGCGTTGTGCTCCCAGCCCCCTCCCCACCCACTCCTGCCCACGGCTGGGGGGCAGCCTGCAGCATGCTACAGGAAAGAGGCTAGATTTAGCCAAAGGAGGGGCATGCTCCTTTCTGGTCCTCCCTCAGGAGCATGCACGAAGCTCTTTGCCTCAGTTTCCCTCATTATAAACAGGGCTACTTAGGTGCTTCTTATGGTACATTATCTTACACAGAGCCCACAACTCTACAGTAAGCATCTTGAGAACTCCAAAACCTCCCCAAATGTGACAAAGATCACCACGAGTCTTACTATCCAAGGCACAAGGCAGTAACCCAGACCTGTATTTTCTTTATGAAAAGCGAGACAGATTACATTCCGTGAGAATGAAATACACTCCTCCTTCAACCTGTCTTCATCTCCATAGCACAGAAGCCTTCGAACAATTAGAATTGTCCATGAGGCTGGAAACAAATATGGGGGATTGTTGACCCAGCACATCAGAGAGGTGCCTTCATGATGTGGAAGGATCATGTGAGCCCTGAGGGTTCCAAATCTGGGAGGTTTTATTTTACCTTTAACAATTTAATGACAAAAGATTTGCACTTTAACATTATAATTCCCCATAGCTCTTCCACTTTCGTTTTTATGTCACACCCAGAAGAGGGTGTAGATGACCCAACTGCTCAGGGAGAAAAGGCATTATTGCTTGGCACGGTGGGACCCACAGCAAAAGACAAATCCTGGTGGTGGATTTCTTACTCTTGTGAGAGCCAGTAAACAGAAACTTACCTACGAGGCCAAGGGTCACCAGGGGCACGTCCCCTGGTAATCAACCTGTCTGGCAACGCTCAGCCACTAGAGCCAAACTGAATTTATCATCCACAGGATTTGTGCCATTAACATGAGCAGTGGATTAAATACAGGTCTGGCAGCTTCTCCAGACATAGGCAAGGATTGTGGTATCCAAAGGAAAGAAAAGCATCACATGGAGTTGGCGGCCTTGGGTTGGGTGGCATGGGCTGCTGTGGGTCACAGGAGGCAGGCTGCACTGTGCCAATACTATCCGGGTGAAATGGCAGAGGTCTGCGATCGAAGGACTCAGAACCCTAAGAAATGGCGACCTGTTGCTGCTATGATGCCCCCTTGGAGAAATCACTTATGTAGCTGCTATTCTTTTCTACCGTAGCTAAATATTAGAGATTTTAAGTTGTTTCATGGAGAAGAGCTAGTCGTTGTGACCCCACAAAAGCTACGGCAAAGCCCTGGCCAGGCTGTTTCAGTGGTACAATCCACCCAGCACAAAATACCCACGGGCTGCTAGGAGGGGCCAGTCCAGACGCATCGCCCTGGGACATGGACTGGGAGGGTCCCTGCGGTGACCTTCAGATAGAGTGGCTGAGAGAGGACTGTTCCTGGGCAGAGACCACTAAGTGACCCCCCCTCCCTTCTCCTCCACGTCCACAGGGCCGTGCTTCGAGCCGGCCTTCCTGGAACATGCTTCTCAGCCTCCCCTGCAGCTCGACGTGGCCAAAGGACTAAGACTTAGACAAGAGGCCACAGTGGAAATGTCACTGGGCAGCCAGGAACCTTCCTTAGGCAGCCTGTGGGAGCCCCTTAAGCTCGCCCCTGCACAAGGATGAAGCTACCCATGACAAAGCCAGGGGGCAGCAGCCTAGGTCCCCAAAACCAGGAGGCACCAGCTCTAGACTGGCTACCTGAGCTTTTATGAGAGGAAAACCAGTCTCCTTAAGCTCCTATAAGTGATTCAGGGTTTTCTGTAACAGCCAAAATGGACACTAACTCATAAAATATCAAAAGCAAGCAGACAAAGGGAGAGGCTTGAGGTGGGTGTTTTGTCAATGCGACGCGGTGCCTCTTGAGGCAGAAGAAACTAAATAACCTGTGGAGAGAACATAAATGTTTTCCAGCTAGCAGCCCCGTGGCGCCTTCCTATGCCATCCTTCGTTACAGTGCTCCGGCGGCCGAGCCGGGCTCCCAGCCTTCAGTGGTGTTTCCTGTCCCCCTGGACAAGCCTCTCCCGATGTCTTTGCCAATACAGCTGACTCTCCATTAACCGGAATTCAAGCAGCTTTTTGCCGGTTGCTTGAGATTTTGCCGGTTACTTGAGAGTGCCAGTCGCTTAAGTTCCAGTTAACAGAGAGTCTACTTACATTTATCCTGCATCTGCCAATCCCCATGTGCCAGTTAACTGAGAGTCCACTCTATATACTGATTACTTCTTTCAAAATGTAGGACAAAAATGTAGTGTCGCTGTAGTAACCTGTTTTCACCTGCTACTATCCCATCCTCGGGGAAGCCCTCCACTCCACCCCCACACCTCACGGAAAGGTGCAAAAGATGGACCTGCCTCACATCCCCTATAATCCCAGGGGCGGACACGCCAGCCGAGATGACCCGGGGTCTTCCACGAGACCGACACACAGGAAATGAAAGAAAAAAAGCTCCCTTTCAGTTGTGGGCATGAGAAGGCAGAAGATACAAGCTGCAGGCTGCTGAAGGCCACCTTGATGGCCTTCTTCCCTGTCACATCATGTGACATGTTTGCAAAAGCAGCCAAGCAGCTGTGATAAGACTACCAGTTACCTACCAAATAGCTATTCTCCCCATCAGAACCAAACTCTTGGGGATGGCAATGTGTTTGGCTAAGATTACATAAACTGAAAACTAAAACAAAACAAACTGCAATAACAACCAGATTTCAGTTTCTCTGGCAGACAGGGTAGCTGGAGAATAGAGACTAGGGGCAGAAGCATGAGCTCCTGGCTGAGTTTATGACAAAACTACTTACTAGAGTAGGCACCTTTTGCTGTCTTCTCTCCACCTGGAACACAGATGTAATGCTGGAGCAGGGGCAGCCATATTGTGCACACAAGGAGACAAGCAATGCTAGGATAGCTGAGGGGAAGGCCCTGGGCTGCCTGCATCCAGACTTCTTGTTGCAAGAGAAGACAAATCCTCAAATTCATTTGAGCCTGCTTGGTGACTTCTGTCATTTATTGCTGTATGAAATCTCTAACTAATATAGACTTTGTTACCTGGAAGTAGGATGTCACAAGAAAGAGAACCAAATTGAGAAACTGGCCAAGTGGAGAAGATGGAGCTTTGGAAATTTGGTATCATGTGTTGTGTGGTGGCAAAAAGGTGATGAAACTGTCACCTACAATACCCTGGAAAAGTGACTTCTCAGAAGAGGTTGTGGCATTGGGGAGCATGGCAGGAAACATGCATAGCACTGGCACCTAATGATTCCTCTTGACACACAGACTCGGAGGACTGAGGCCAGGCTGCGGGCCAGGACTAGGGTGAGGTAAGTGAGGTGTCCTGCACACATTGAAGAAGGCGCCGACCTCAGGGGCTGACTCTGTAGTCATACAACCTGAAAGTGCCGCTTCTTTAAATTCTATGTCCTAGAGTTCCCAGCCTAGCCCCACAGAGAAGAGAGAAAGGAAATGCATCCTCTTTTGGGGGGGCAGTGGGGGATGGGGTGGGGAGGAGGCCTCTGTCTGAGGCCTGCAGTACAGGTCGACAGATGGTCTCAGGATATGAAGGCTGTTGTGACTGAAAAGGCCAATTTGTTCTCCACCCCAAAGTGAAGCACTAGTAAGCATTAGCCATAAAATGGCAGCCTCATCAAGAGACAAAACCGGTGCCCACCAGCCAAAGACACACATTTACTGGCAAAGGCGGGACTACATTGCCCAGGGGATGGACAAAGCACAGAAGTAAAAGATGAGACTTTTAAGCTCAGAAAAACTCCATCCGGGGAAGCTGGGATGGCTCAGTGGGTTAGGCGCTCACTTTGCAGCCCTGGGGACTGCGAATCGAATCCCGGCCCCGGCCCGTGTGGACCCACATGCTAAACTGCGGAGTGCCCCCAGTTCAGTTCTCACTGGGGCAAGACCCCAACCCAGTTCCTGCCCTGTGCAGCCCCACTCCCACCTGTGGAATGAAACTATGTGGAAAAACCAATGATGTGCAACTATGGAGACTGTTCTGGGCCCTCCTCCCCCTTCTCTCTCTCTCTCTCTCTTTCTCTCTCTCTCTCTCTCTCTCTCTCTCTCTCTCTCTCTCTCTCTCTCTGTCAAAAACAATAAAAATAAATCTTTAATAAAAAAAAAAAAAAGAAAGAAAGAAAAAAAAGAAAAACTCCATCCAAGTCAAATGTTTGAATGCAGTTATTCACTCATGGGACTGACAGGAAGGAGAGAAAACAGGCGGCTTCTAGGGTTTTCTCTAGATGGGCTTCCTGTTTCCTTCCCCACTGCACATGCAGCTCCCATCTTGCCTTCAGGGAAGCAAAGAAGGTTCACACGCGTGACCACAGTATCAGCCAAAAAGCACCGTGAAAAGACGGTGTCAAGATGCCGTGTAACCTCGGCAGCCTGGAGACCCCACCAGACCCACCGCCAAGCTGCAGGAGGCAGCGCTACATCCCACAGCTCAGCCAGACCTGTCCTGCTGGGCATGGTCGTGTTTGGTTCTTGTCCTTGTTTCCACATGCTGCTGTCACCGGGGTGGGCTGGTAATCATCGTGAATTCCCCCCACATCCCCCCTGCAGGAAGCTCCAGCATCCTACGGTTCTGTGAGAACTCACCCATCACACCCATGCAAGGGCTCAGCTGTGGTCACAGTCTAAACCCAAGGATGAGTCAAATAATGATGCCTCATACCTGTGTCTCGCCTCTTCCATGGATTCATGGATCAAAATTCATGTCTTCAGTGAATTAACTTTAAATCAGGGGTGTCCAACCTTTTGGCTTCTGTGGGTCACATTGGAAGAAGATCTGTCTTGGGCCACACATAAAATACACTAACACAAATGATAGCTGATAAGCTAAAAAAAAATAGTTGTAAGGAAATCATATAATGTTTTAAGAAAGTTTATGAATTTGTATTAGGCTCCATTGGAAGCCAGCCTGGGCTGCATACAGCCCATGGGCCATAGGTTGGAGAAGCTTGTTTTAAACAATCACAAGTTTCAGAGAAGTTGAAAGTATAGTATGAAAAACTTTTTCCCTGAACCATTTGACCCAAGTCCCTTTCATTCCTGAATGCAACAGTATTTCTGACAGACAAACAGTATTTCTGATTGTCCATAAGACAATCACCCAGGAAACTCACCCTGAGATTACCATCTCTAATTCACAGGCTTTGGTGAGATTCTGCCAAATGTTCCAATAATGTCCTTTGTAGCAAAGAATTCCCCACACCCTCAGAATCCCAGGCATCTCACTGTATATTTAGTCTCCTTCCAAATGCAAGGGTTCCTCAATCAGTCCTTGGCTTTCTTTTTTTCTTTTGTATTGTTTTGACAGAGAAAGAGAGAGAGACAGAGAGAGACACAGAGAAGGGGGAGGGCGCAGAGCAGTCTCCACAGTTGCACGTCATTAGTTTTCTACACATTTCATTCCACAGCTGGGCAAGGGGCTGCACAGGGCAGGAACCAGGCCAGGGGCCTCCCACATCGGGGGCTCACCCCGGTGAGAACCGAACTGGCAGCACACCCCAGTTTAGCGTGAGTCCACACCAGTCAGGCCCAGGATTCAATCCTCAGAACCCGGGGCTGCAAGACAAGCGCTCAACCCACTGAGCCATCCCAACATCCCCTGCCCTTGGCTTTCTTGACCTTGGCACTTGTGAAGCTTACAGGCCAGTGATTTTGTAGACTGTCTCTCTGTTTGCATTCATCTGGTATTTCCTCCTGAGTAGAATCAGGTTTGCATTTTGGGTAGGAATGTCACAAATGTGATGTCATGTTCTTCTAGTTGCTTCCTGCCAGGTAACAGTTTCCATCTGGGCATTACTGATGTGATGGTCATCATCGATGTGATCATCAGCAACGTGATCATCACTCACGTGGTCATCACTCACGTGGTCATCACTCATGTGGTCATCACTCATGTGGTCATCACTCATGTATGCAGCCGTTACTGACATGATCATCACTTACGTGGTCATCACTGATGTGGTCATCACTCATGTGGTCATCACTCACATGGTCATTACTGACATGATCATCCCTGATGTGGTCATTACTGACATGAGCATTACTGATGTGGTCATTATTCATGTGGTCATCACTCACGTGGACTCTGATCACTTAAGACTGGGTCGGAGGGGAAGCCGGGATGGCTCAGTGGATTGAGTGCTCACTTTGCAGCCCTGAGGACCAAGAATCGAGTCCCAGCCCCAGTCCATGAAGACCCATATGCTGTACTGGGATGTGCTTCCCATACAGGAGGCCCCCAGTTCAGTTCTCACCTCCCATGCAGGAGACCCCCAGCCCAGTTCCCACCCTGTGCGGCCCCTGCCCATCTGTGTGGATCAAAACCATGTTGAAAACTGATGATGTACAACTATGGAGACTGCTCTGGGCCCTCTCCCTTCTCTCTGTCTCTCTCTGTCCCTGTTTCTGTCCCTGTCTCTGTCAAAAACAATAAAAATAAATCTTAAAAAAAAAAAGTCTGGGTCAGCCAGATTTGCTACTTAAAGCTACTCTGTTCATCATTGTAGTTAATTAGTATTCAGAGGAAATATAATTGAAACTATGCAAATACCCCATTCCTCATGAACCTGTCAGCACATCCCTTTGTATATATTCAGACTCACTTGTTTCTATTTTATTCTTGGGTTACAATCCACTGGTGTCATCTTTAGTTATTCTAATGTTCAAATCAGGCTGTTTGGCCACGGGGAGCCAGGCAGGCTGGATTCTGGCTCCTGTCCACCGTGTTCTGAACACTCCCTTGCCTTCCAGGCCCAACATGTTGTAGTTCCCCTGCTTGTACTCAGCCACTGCCCCAGAGAGCCCTGGGTGCAAAGCAGTATTTAGAAGCCAGGAACTGGGTTCTGGGTACGTCCCTGCTGTCAGGCTCGCTCAGGGCAGGGCTCGAAGGTCCATGTCTGAGAGCCCATGGACACACACATTTACCTGAGTATTTCAGTCTCTACATATAACAACCAGCATTCTCCTGTTGCTTGAGTTCCAGTTAACCGCGAGTCTACTTGCATTTACCTGGCATCTACCAATCCCCATTAGTACCAGTTAGCTGAGAGTCTACTGTACATACCAAAATATTTGCCTGCACAATGCCTCTGGTTTTATTCCAATATCACAAGGTACCTTCTAGATCTCCCCTGCCCTTATCTGAACTCCATCTTCAACAGTGACAAGCAAGTGTCCAGCAGGAATGCCACTGAAGGGACATGTCCCCATCATGGGGGCTACTCACCCTACCTCATCTAGTGTCTTGAGGATTAAACTGTGCAAGAACAAGGAAGGGAAGGAAAAGAACGAGGAAAAGGAGCACCAATAAATTTTTGAGGCAAATACAATGTTAAAGAAAGTCGGTCCTACAACACCATGTGACTGTTAATCCCTGAAATAATTTTTGAAGAGTCTTTCTGGAGCCTTCAGAGGGAGCACGGCCATGCTGACCTTGACCTTGAACTTCCAGCCTCCAGAATAGGGAAGTAATGCATTTCTCTTTGGGGTCATTTGTTAGCGCAGCCCTAGGAAACAAATATGATGACTGTCTATATTTTATCACCATTGTATCTCCAACTGCCTACAACAGTGCCTAGTATACACAAAGCACTAAAATAATAATTACTGCATGAATAAGTGAACAACTTTCACAACTACCTTGTCACCCACTGATATGATTAATTTACCCAGGGCTACTGCCAGCCTCTATGATGCTTATGCCTTACATTTATACAAAGTAGAAAGAGGTGGGCTTTTTTCTAATTTGTATAGATGTGTATAAATGCTTTACTTCTTTTTGCTGAAAAATGTCCAAAACATACTGATTTGATTAGGGTGAGACCTAAAAGACATAATAAATGCAAGGTGATTAATAAGTGCAGTCGACACGATAAAGGTGATAAAGATTCACTCTGACTAGCATCCCCTGATCTATGGGGCTTTAGCTCACTGGACAGCCTACACCCCAGCCCTGGTCCAGGCAATCACAATCATTTAAGTATGAAGGAATGATTCAGAATTCAGGAGTGAGATACCAGGCAAAGACAACACACCATACCCTCTCTTCTCCCATCTGAGAGACAAGAGAAACACGGATAACTGAGAGCACTACTAAGTCAATACACTGCACAATTAAATACATGAGTCCGTATGGAAAATAAATGTGCAGGTGAACAAGAAGAAAAGAATCGGAAGAGGATAGCATCCTGGCATTTGGGTCAGAAGAATTACTGTTCATCAGTGTCCAACCTGGTGCCATCCAGGGTGCACGGGTCTCTGAGCGCTCACACCCTCCTGGGCAGCAGGGTTCTCTGCCGTGAAAACCATCGAGGTTTGTTATAGTTATTTGGCTAAAATCAGGTGGTTAAGAAGAAGCCACACTGACATGTGAACCTGGAGCTAATGGTCCACACAGCCTGCACCTGCCGTGTGTCATCATACCGCCATCTGTGAGCAAATTCTAAGGAGATGATAGGCAAGCAAACCTGGTGAAACAGAGTTCATTCCAAATTAAATGTACTCGATTTTGGGCAATATTGCATACTTAGAACTCTTCTACCCGCTCACTGTCCACATGCACTATCACTAAAATCTGATGATTATTTTTATCTGATAGCATGTTGGAGGACAGGCCAGCCATTGCAGAAACGTGGTTCACAGCAGAACTCACAAGCACCCTGGTTAAGTCATAAAATATGAGCGCTCTCCATGCTAGTTCTGCCAATTGCTTCACTCACAACCCTCCTGCTCCCCTGAAGCATGTTTTTGCAGCAGCAAAGAATTCAAGTAAAGGATTACCTTTTCCATATTCACTCACAATCAATGTTCCCCTATGGTGACTTCTGCCCTGCCCCACACGCGTGTGAGACCAGCCACCCCGGGGCTTTTCACTTCTGAAGCTCCTGGGCCCTAATATTCTCCACCCGATGCCAGGCTCTGCAGCTCACCTGGCCCAGCTCGAGGGGAGTTCGGGCACCATTCTGGGTTACGTCACTTCCGGCAGTGACGCACACATGTTTAGTTCTCTGGACCTCACAGAAATTTTGTAGCTAACTAATATCCTCCAAAAAATCTTTGTGAATGAGCTGGCTGCCTGCACCTAAGAAAACAAATCTATTTTTTTTTAACTCTTGTACGCTTTGATAAACGAAAGCAGAATTGCTCTGAATAGCATCATGTAAGCATTAGAAAAGGACCAGCTCCCTTGTCCAACCTCCCTGACCTCCAACTGTCACCCCCAAGAGACTAGCAACAGCATTACAGGGCTCACATAAATGCGCTTGTCTAGGATGCACAATTTTTTCCCTCTTTGCAGAAGAATAAGTGACTCTTTGCAAAGCTTTATAAACAATCCATTGATTCCATTCCTAAGAAAGTGACAAAAAAGATGTGACTCTATAAGGAAAAGAGTGAATCACAAAGCCATAATTCTCTACCTGGTCATATTACCAGATGACCTTGGACAAGTCATTTAGCAAATGAATGTCTCCAAGAAACTACCCAGGGCTTGTTGCTGAAGGACACAAATGAAAGGTCTCCCATTACTGAAGCACTTAGGGCAATTAAAGGTGTGATTTGCAGCCTTCTCTCAGCTACACGACTGCACCCATGGAGCTGGAGAGAGGGCGCAGTTCCAGCAAATTGGTGGTAGTATTCTTTCTGAATGGGGAATGTGTGCTGGCTGACTATGGATGAATACAATACGAGCTAGTAGTTTTAGGAACTTCAAGGTTAGTGCTAATAGCTATCTCCTGTTGCAGGGCCAGGACGAAGATTAAACTAGTAAGGTTGCTGCCGAAAACAGACGTGGAAGGCAGCAAGAGGTGAGAGAAACTGAAATCCTGACACAGGCTACATGATTCAGAAGGTCATATCTTAAGTGAGCGGTGTAGTAAAATAATTTTAGTTTCATTGCGGAGCCTCAGGAACTTCTACTCTGCATACAAAATCTTTATCCTAGATCCCCTAAAATAAACTCTATTTTTCTGTATAAATCACAAAGACCTTATAAATCTAGTCTTTATTATGTGTCTATTTGGGGAAGCAAGGATACACAAAAATAACATAAATTGGAAAGGTCTCTACAATTGGTCACTGTGGACAAATATATCTTTTCTTCTGTTTTAGAAAATTACTGGAACATATGACAAACTCAACTGAAAATAATCAAATGCTCATGTTAGGTACTAAAAATGCAGTGGTGTAATTGTAGTTTTTATCTCTAATTTCAGCACTAAGAATGACTATTAACCCACGTATATATAAAGAAATCAAACCTCAGGCTTTGACAGGGAAAGGAGCAAAACTGAATAAATACTGTTGCTGTAAAAGTAATTTCATCCTTAAAAGTAACAAGTCCATCCCAAAACCAGATGCAGCATTTTAATTCAGTAACATTTACAGCCACATCAAGTTTCAAAAGGAAAGACAGAGACCAAGTGACACATTGAGGTCCTGTCACACAAGAGACCTGACCATTGTAACAACGTGGATGGACCTAGAGGGTATTATGCAGAGTGTAGTGAGACAGACTGAGAAAGACAAATGCCCTATGATGCCATTTACATATGGAAACTAAATAACAAAAGAAATGAACAAACAAAACAGAATCAAACTCATAACTACAGGGAACAGCTATGGTTGCTACATGGGGGGTTGGGGGAAAGAGTGTAAAGGTGAAGGGATGAAGAAGCACAAATTGGTAGTTAAAAACAGCCAGGGATAAAGTACAGCGTAGGGAATACAGTCAATAATACTGGAATAACTATGTATAGTGCCAGGTGGGTAGTAGACTAATCAGCGGGGAGGATCACTTCATAAGTTACGGTATATCAATGTCTAGCCATTATGCTGTACTCCTGAAACTAATATAAAATAATATTTTATGTCAACTGTAATTTGGAGGAAAAAAGAGTCAAGACTTGTAAGGTGACCAGACATCCTGCTTTTGGCGGGACAGTCCCGATTTTTAACAATTAGTCCCACGTCCCGCGGCGTTTTAAAGAAGTCTCGATTTTTCGAAAGAATGCACGACAAGCTAAGGAACGCTGGGAGATAGACCAAATTTTTAATCAAGAACCCCCTCCCCAACCCTGGTCAATGGTGTCCCGCTTTACCAATGTTAAAATCTGGTCACCTTAGTCAAGAGCCCATTTGAAGGGACCTGGAAGTAGCTCATGGGCCATACCCATTCAAAAGCAAAGAGTCTCAAAATGTGGTCCCAGGACCAGCGGCATGAGCATCTCCTGGGACTTTCTTAGAAACACACGTCTCACACCCAGCCTGCAGCTGCGGGGCAGACCCTCTGAGGGCCCCACCATCTGTTCCTACCACACCCCCAGGTAACTCTGATGCACAGGACAGCTTGCAGGTCGCTGCCCATGAACTTCAGGCAGGGAGAGTGAGGGAGACTTCTGTCCTTCTCCTGGTTCCCTGGAAACTAGTCTGAAACCCTCAGGACACACAACAGTGTGTGGCTGATGATGAGGAAAACCTGCCCTGCTCAGCCAGTGTCATGAGAGTTTTCCAGTCAGATCAGTCTCCTGGTCCTTCCATCTGGACTAGTTATTTATTGATGCAGAATGCTCAGCAACTATTTGCAACTTTATCTGGTGACTTCCAACATCAATTCCCAAATGATGATAATTTTGTCTTATGGTGTATTATTTACTCCAAACCTTTCCACAGTAAAGGAGTAAAAATCCAGGCTTTTTTCCTCTTTGCCTCCTTTGCAGTTCAGTTAAAGAAAATCATGGTTCGGTCAAAAAATCCTCCCTACCGTTCACCTGTCCAGCATGGACCACAGCCCTTCCTGGCTGAGAATATACAATTCTTTCTTTCTAGAATCAGTGTGTGTGTGTGTGTGTGTGTGTGTATACACACACACACACACACACACACACACATATACATACATACATACTTGGTTGGATTTGTGTGTGTGTATTATCTATATCTATCCATCTATCTATATTTAGATCCTAAGTATATAGACATGTACCTGGATGGATTAGTATTAATAAAAAATCTTTATTATCACTATTTAACATTTTCTGGAAGTCAAAGTCTTGACTGACCTCAATCAAGAATACACAGAATTAACCCTTTCTCTGCTCATACTCCTGTGTGCATTGATGTGCTATCATTCACTTGATTACATATTGCTACTGTATCAAATGTATTTGTACATTTCTCCATGGTTCTATTTTAAGGTCCCTGAGGGCGGCAAGCACACACCCTACTTCTCCCCAAGTACAAACGCCCATGGAACGAACATCAATAAACACTTGCTTGGCTCTAGTTCATTAAGTACATTTCTCCCCTTCACGCTAGGAATGTGCCTCCAAATCCCTGCTTTATAGGTTTACCACTTAAAACTAGATTTCCCTGAGTTTAGGGGGAAAAAAACACAAAAGTAAAACATCCCTGGTGTAAGCTAGTCCTAAAGGAGCAACTGACTGACAGATAGAGCTCTAACTGTCCCTGTGATCAAGTGCGGAGTAAATCAGAGTGCCACACCGCACCTGCGCACCTGGCGACCACATCACACATGGGGACCGGCTCATAAACCCCAGCGGCCCAAGGCGGCAGAGTCTACAGTAAAAGACTACAAAATGTCACCGCCAGAAAGTTTCTCAGATGTTACAAGTAGGCTGGAGGTTGTCCCAGAAAGAGGGAAAGGACAATTTAGTTGGTGCCCTCGAAGAGAAAGAAGCATTTGGGCCTCATTCCATAAATGGTAACTGAACTGCTCCCTGGACCAGTCAATTCATCAGGGGACAATCAAATAACCTGTCACTGTGCCCCAGAGAGGAGACAAATCAGATAAAAGATGAAAAAGCTCCATTCCTTTTGAAGAAGTGACATTGTGACAAAGAAACTATAGTGGGTTGACGATTAATCCAAGACCTCCTGTTATGCCGGCAGAAGCCTGCCCAAGTCAGTTCACCGAGGTCTGGCTGCAATGTGCCCTGCTTCTGTGCCAAGTGCCCTGTCCCCAGAATGAAATTCCACACTCCCTTCAAGATTTACCTCCACTGTCCCTTCCACTCGGGAGTCTTGCAAACTCTGCCAGGCAAAATTTGGGACCTCCCCTACCTGCCGCCACTGCATGCCTGTGGTCTCACGTGGGGTCTCCATCCCACCCCAGTATGTGAGGCCCGAAGGGCAGAGACCATTTCTCAGTCACCCAGAACCTGATGGAGGGCCTGGCACCTCACTAGTTGGTGCTCAAGACACCTATTACGTACATTGTGGAACTGAATTATAGGCAGTACTTCGGTTTCTGGTGAAGGACATTTACTGGATGACAATTACAAACAAATATGAATTGAGCCACTCAGTGGGGGCACTACATTGCTGCTTTAGGTGCTGTGTTCTTTAATCCCTCCCAAGCCTCAGGAAAGTGGTGCTCAGAGACATGAGGAAACCACGACCCTGAGGCCCAAACCAAGTCTGACCTTGGGCCACATTCTGCCTGCTCTGCCCATGGGCATGTGTGCCCCAGGCCACTTGCACAACCTCACAGGATATAGTCTTTAAATAATGGGTAGGAAAATCTTCCTGCATGTGGAGGTCTTCCTCCACAAAACTGCAACCACTGTGCACACTTTCTACAAAGCCATCGGGAAGATAGGCGAACACAGCATAAATAAAATGAAAAAAAAAATAGCACTTGATATGTGTCTTTTCCAGAAGTTTCTGAAATGCCACCTCACCTGCACTTCCTGAAGGAACAGCTCTCAGGAGAATCTGTACCTGAGAGCACTGTCCTGAAAAGGCAGCTTTTAAATGGGCAGATTCTTCCAGCTATTATTTAAAAACCAGCCCTGTGAGAAGAGCCTGCCCCAGGGGATCATAAGAATGGGAGGCAAGTCCCATCTGCTTTCCTGAGAGCACAGACTGCGTGGTAAGTTACCTTGACCACCATCCTCTCGAACATGAACAGTTCTAACCTTCTTACAGATGTTCTCCTGTACTTCCCACAAGAAACCTAGGAGCTTGCTAGCAATATCTCTATTTTATAGGTAAGGATGGCGAGGCATGACGAGGCTTAGAGAGTCACTTCAGAACCCAGGCTATGAGTGAGGGGACCCCGTGCCCTAATCATCATGCATGTAGCCTCCCATGGAAATGCCCACAAATGGGTGGACCCCCCAAGAATTCCTTGTTTCCTGTTTAACAGGGAAAATAATCATTTCTAATGAATGAATCTTATTGAGGACTCATTTGGGGAAAAAGGCAGAAACTGATTAACAACGAAGTGACTTTTGTTGAACAGGACAATCTGACCCCATACCTGACATCCATCCCTCACCTGCAGCATCAGTGTGCCCACCTTTGTGGGCTCATTCCCAGGTGTGTCGGCCTCGTCTCTGTGCAGCAGCTAAGCCTGAGGATAGGCAAGGGGGTCACTTTCTAATGGGGGCTTCCTCCTGTGATGCATTTGGAACCTACAGCCAGAAACATCCACACTAATGAGGTGACATAACTCACCTGCATCAACTGACGCAGGGAAACACTTGTGATACATCTCTGTGGAGCTGTTGCCTAACTCTACATCACACTCTCTGTTAACACACTGTACTTTAACACAAGGGGAGGCAGGTCCCCCACCCACTTCCCAGGGACAAGGAGCTGCAGCCCTGAGACAGCCCCACGTGGGCACCGAGCATCAGCAGCCGGCTCCGGGAGGGGGTGGGGGGCTGACAGATGGTGAGAGGGGAGCAGCACTTCCCCGCTCGCTGTCATGGGAGGAAAATGAGAGCTTAGCTTCAGCTATTACAAAAATTAAAAAGCTGAACACAGCACCCAAAGGAAAAGAATAAAAAATGCATTCAGTACGGAAAGAGACTGCATTCTCGGGTGGGATTACCAAAAAATAGGAGATTTGTCTGAAGTTAGAAGGATATAGTGTCATCTTTTATCTCTTCTCTCTATTGTGGTAAAATGTGTACAACATAAAATTTACCATTTCATCCACTTTTCTGTAGCAGTAAGTACATTGCTGCTATGCAGCCATCCCTACTGTTCATCCCCACCGTCCGTCTCCAGAACTGCTTCTTGTCACCTCTGTCCCCACTAAACACTAACTCCCATTCTCTGCTCTCTCCAGCCCCTGGAAAATACCATTCTACTTTCTGTCTTTATAAATCTGACTATCCTAGGTCCCTCATAGGAGAGGAATAATACGTAAGGAATTCCAAGTACTCCACTATAGTCTTTAGAAACCTAGGGGTACTCATGCTGGGATGGCTCAGCAGTTTGAGCACTCACCTTGCAGCCCTGGGGTCTGAGGATCGAGTCCCAGCTCCGGTCCATGTGGACCCATATGCTGAACTGGGGTGTGGCTCCCAGTTCAGTTCTCGCCGGGGCAAGCTTCCCATGTGGGAGGCCCCTGCCTCATTCCTGCCCTAGGCAGCCCACACCCACCTGTGTGGAATAAAACTATGTCAAAAACTAATAATGTGCAACTATGGAGACTGCTCTGGGCCCTCCCCCTTCTCTCTGTCTCTCTCTGTCAAAACAATAAAATAAATCTTAGAAGAAGAACTTAAAGACACAACTGATATGCTTTCTCTCTTTGACTTTTTGTTTTGCTCTGAGGGTGGATTGGTGCTTGACAAATGCTGTGTAGACAATATTTTGTGCATGCTCAGTACATAATTTCATAGGCACTTGACTGAAAAAGAAATTTCCATCTGCCATTTCAGCATCACTCTGCTGTTTTGAGATCATAGCCTTCGAAGGCACCGATCACTCGCACGTGCTAAGCTGAAATAAGCACAGCTTCTATTAAAGCTCAATACAGTCGAGAAGCAGCCATACAACACACAGCGTACCTTGAAAAATCCCTGAGAGGAAATCAAATTTTTAGCAAATCACAGAAAAACACTCCCTAAGCAATTTCTGGAGTCTAGGAGAAATAATTTCTCATAACAACAGTTTCAAATACCAAAAAATCACTAGAGCATCAAATATGAAACAAGCCACAGCTCCCTTCGGCACTACCTGACTTCAGTCCTTCGAGCACAGGCTGAATGAGGGACAAGTGAAAGGCAGCCCTGCTCTTTCCTCACCATTGGCCCATGCATTTAATGTCCTCTACTCCCGTCCCTCCATGCTTCACAGGACATGAAGAGCAGCAGATTGGAAGAGAGGCGGAAGGAAAAGGAAAAACCGCACAGAACGATGCATGGACGTGTGTGGTAAGAGAGACTGAGGTACAGCGTCGGGGCCCCAGTGTTTCGGGTGTCACCCACTCTGTGCGCTCGACCCATTCCCTTCTCCATACAGCAGGGACGTGCTCCCGGAGATTCCAGAAACAGGGTGAGATTCTCCTTCTCAGAGGAAAACATGTCGTTCAGCAGACATACTGCCCAGGGCCCTCAGATGAGCAGGGAGGGAGATGGCCTGCCACACCAAAGGCAACTTGGAAAGGACCCCATGGGCCAAGGGCTGTGCGCACTGGCTGTGGGTCTCGTCCCTCTTCCTTGCCCTCCGTTTGGCATGGCCCTCAGACCTGGAACTCCAGGCTTTCTGACGGGAGCCTGGAGGTCTCCACTTCCTGAAGTCCACAAACTCTGCCATCCGACTGCACCTGTCTGCAAGGACAGGGCAGGAGGACACCAGGCACGTGGCCCTGGGCCCCAAGAACCAGGTGAAGACACTTCTCACAGGCAGGACCCCACACAGGAAGGTGAGACTGCAGCCAGCAGGTTGGAACTGGAATTCTGTTTCCTCAACTGAACTCCTCACACAGCTGGACCGTGGAAGGAGAAAGAAAGCAACCCCCAGACCCCTGAGTGTGCCCCTGAGCAGGGCCCAGGGCGGGGGTGCCAGCAGCTTAGAAGGCTGGGGCCCTGGTGACGACCCTCCTCCAGGACTCAGGGCCAAGGCGAGGCCGCCTCTCTGTGGGTCGGCATCTCTCCTGACCAAAGGGCTTCCCGGCATCGCCCATCCCCTTCCTCCTGGCTTGCCTGCTCCAGCACCCACACCTTCCTGGTCCCTGGCTGCTTCCCCACCGGCCTGGCACGCCTTCCAGATACTCTGCACTCGTTCTTCTTGACTCACACACCACTGTGTCACACCCATTGTCACTGCCTCACCCAGCGCCCCTGCTTTACGGGGCACTGAGAATGAGCGTGGGGTGCAGACCGCAAAACAAGCACAGGGGCCTGCCGCCCAGCGGGCGAAGCTGTTTGGCCCCCCGTTTGCATCGGGCTCCACTGCCGGCCCCAGAGGTGACGATCGGCAGGTGTTCAGCACTCCCACGCAGGATTTATGCTTCTCCTTCCTGGGTGCGTGTCCGTAAAACAGACAGGATGTCATTTTGCATGTTTTTAAACTAAATAATTGGTACTGCACTGCATGCCTTCTTCTGGAACTTGCTTTTCTCACTGAGATTAAGTACATGAGATTTATCCGTGTTGATAGGTGTAGCTACAGTCCATTCGCTTTCACAGCTGTGTACTATTTTGTTATTTCATTTATTCATAAAAGAAATTCTCCAGCACTTAAGCAAGGAGTGGTTCATCTGTAAATGTAAACAGTCCTAGAATCAGAACATGCTTCATGTTCTCCACTTCCTCACATCAATTTGCAATCCAGAATGAATTTAAATGCTAAGTAAATTCAGTTATGTTTATTTCTAGGGTGATTACTTACAAATAGTCCTTTTTAAATAACAGAAATGGGTGTTGGGAGCAGAATACAGAAAAACTGGGCTAACGGCCAGGTGATAACACATGTTTAATGGCACAACTCATAACACACAGGTTTGAGGAAAAAGCTGTGGGAGGAGGCTTACGCGTTCATCTAAAGATGTCCCAGGACACAGATATTCCACAAAGGGAACTTGACAGGAACGAAGTGACTCCATCTGCCAGTGAGCACAGTTGTCCCGTCTGGCACCTTATATGTTCATCTTCCCATCGTCAAATGCAAAAGGGAGCGTCCGCCCCAGATAACCGCTTGGTGCCAGGGAGAACTGGGGTTGGCATGTGGAGACGGGGCACTGAGAGGAACGGGTGCATGGCAGCCACAGACGAGGCCAACACGTCACGACGTGGCTGCCCATCTGCCCTTAAGAGTCACTTCAAGAAGGAACCAGCTGTCTGATATTGGTGGGAAGTAGAATAGTAACTTGCATTTAGAATAAAATTACATTCGAAACAGACAGGTCTCTCCCATCTTGCTTGTTTGCTTGCTTCCAAATCACATCCAACATCTTCATCCTGTTTCACTGGCTTCAGAGTGGAGCACTGGGTATTCTAAATCATTTTGAAAAGTTTAGGATAATCAGTGCCAAAAAACCTTGAGAAATGTATATTATTTGTATTCCATCGTGTACACTCCTGGGAATATGCACACAAACTGGACTGAGTCAGCTAGGGATCTTAACGCCCAGAGAAAGGAAGAGGGATACTGTGGTTGTCCTCACGTGTACGTTTCTTTCTTAAAAACTCAGGCATGCCTTTCCACCATGAAAACTTTTTCTTTAATAACCAATCCCACCTGGAACCCACAGGAACTACCCAAGGGTTCTGAAGACCTATCACAAGCAACGTGTAAAGAGGAAGTTTTGCCCCGATTGCTTACTAAGTAAAACCACCGTGAGTCTGCCCTCGTCAACACACGAGTGATGGCAGCTGAGGAAGAATTACAGGACTTTGCGTCTCTGTCTCTGCCTCTCAGCTCCAGCTCCCCACAGTTCTTCCCTTGCTCTCCCCTCCTCCTCGCCCTCCTCCCTTCCCGCTGCCACCCAGACACCAGTAGCGAGAACATCCCGAACTTTTCCCGGGTCCTCAGCCGAGGCCTCATCTCCGCCGGGTTAGTTTGCACAGGCTCAGTCAGGCTTGAAAATCCGGCCTCGCATTTGCAGACAGACAATAAACATCACAGGAGTGTCGCCAGAACTCACTACCCTACCAAACTCAGTAGTTCAAAAATGCTAAAAAGGTGAACTATGAGTCAGCTTTGAAAACTTCTTCGGTCCTGTCATAATAGCAGTGGGCTAGACTTGAAGGAGCAGGAGAGAAAATCCAATTAATCCTTCCCCATGGGCAAACAGCCTTATCAGATATTTTCCTTCAGCCCCAGCAGACGTTTTGCATGAAAGATTCCACCTGTCAGTTCTTCATATGTTCCACACAAAACCTCTGAGGCAGCGTTTTTATGTTAACTCAAAGGTAAGTTTTATTAAAAATGCCTGGTACAGCCAGCTGGTGTCAGAGGGCTGGTTTGCTAACAAGGCATCAGTGAAAGGGGCTGTGATTCCGTGTGTCAGGAAGGTGAGCGGATCTGCCCCGGGCTGGGAGGACCCCAGAAAGCAGGAGCCAGGCAGAGAGAAGGTGGAGGACCCAGAGGGGACCCCCACCACAGACCCTCCTGTCCTATAGATTCTCCCCCACCCTGCACTGACCCCCTCTGTAAAACTGGATCATGCAAACACACGGCCCAGAATTGCATTCCGATTTTCCTCTCACCATATTTATGTTAGCCTAACATATGGAACAGGAGCTGTGTTCGTGTCAGAGCCAAAAGGCCGCAGGAAAGACAGGTTCTCTCACACTTGAGGGTATTCACAGAGCAGGGACACCAGGCCCAGAGAAACTATCACCGAGAGGCCCGACACAGCCCCCCACGCTCACTCCAGAGAACTTCCGTCCAGAACTGCCTTCCCCTGCCACCCTCCCTAGACGGGACCCTCAGAACCTGACATGCTGGGCCACAAGCTCCAGTCACTCTTTCGGCTGACCCGCTGCCATGGGCACCCAGAAGCTGTATTATGACAGGGGGCGGGAGCTGGTGTCACCAGCCATTGCAGTCCTGGGGCTCGGGCAAGCCCGGCACTGACCCAGGCGGGTCTCCGTGGATGAGCACTAGACCCGCGTCACCTCTCCGCACACTGCTCTGTAACGCGTGTGAGCGGCGGTTTCCTCTCCTTATGGTGGAAGCATGAGCCCCTTGGGCCCTGGGGGCGTGTGGTGTTGATCAATGCCCTCTGGAAGTGAGCTCCTGCCAGCAAACACCGGTGCCCACTGGCTGGGGCTCACTCTTCCTCCACAGTAAGCTTCCACATGCTCTCAGGGGAAGACTGCAGAATTCCGGAGCTAGACCTGAACTCATCACATTTCCCCGAGACCTGACCCCTCTCCTCTATCCTGCCGCTCAGTCCACGGCACTGTCACTAAGTAGAAAACAGGAGTCTCCAGAGCTTGTCCTCCCCCTCCGCTTCCCATGGAATCCATGGTCACTGCTATGACTTTCCCAGTCCCTTGGAGTGTGCATTTGCCTTTCCCCCTCCTCAGGTGGGGCTCCCCCAGTTCTCCTCAGGCCTCTGGCTTGTGTCCTGAGGGAGCTCCTGCCTGCAGCCCTGCCCACCTCTACCCTGCACACAGCTAAGTGCTCAAAGTCCACCCATGTGACCCCCACAGAAACTAGAAGTGATTCTTCATAGTCATCAGAGAAAGTTCAAGTTCCTTGGCAAACGGACTTCTCCATGGGCACCTGGCCCTTGGCCCTTGCATGCCTTTTGTCTGACCCACCCACATCCGCTCACACAAACCTCACCATGAAGCTCTGTGTCCCCTGTACTGGGCTGCCTCTGCCCCTCCCGGCTGCCTGGCTACCGCTTACCCACAAGGCTGTGAGCTCTAAGGCAAGGGGTGGGGTGGGCGTGCCGTTTTGGCTCCTTGCTCTATTTTCTGTACCTAGACCAGGGCTGGTATGTATTAGCAGACAACTGATGAATATTATTGAAGGAAAGAAAAATCAGGCTAATTCAAGATGCAGAGGAAGCATCATTTTCTCTTGGGAGCATTTGTTGGTTCCTCTTCTTAACTTCCACAACCAAATTTGTTAGTCTTCCTTTGTGTGTGCTCTGCCCACATCACCCTGCACGTGCCTATCTTGTAACATTTGTCGCTCCATGATCTGCTTACTTAGTGTCCGGTTTGTTCCTGTGTTTTCTCTGTCTCCCTCTCCCTCTCCCTCTCCTCCCCCGTCTTTCTCCCTCTCACCTCATCACATCTTCTCCCGCGTGTCTGATAACAATCAACCAGGTACTTGGGCCCTGTAGCCTGTGTGTGATGAACATCTCTGTAGGCCCATCATTGGGCACAGTGACAAACACATATGGGCTCTCCATATAGGTGAGGCCACTCCACAGTCACACCTGAATGAGGAATCTTCCTTCCTAGCTAATTCATGGGCCTAACATTCAAATGCACACCTTCCATTCGGGGCCTTGGTGCAAATCTAAGGAGGCAAGGTGACTGAACCTTCCTCACCCAGATGCGTAAAGTCTCCTCATAGTGTAGACAACAAGGGACGTACAAATTACAACGCACAGGTGCTGTTGTGAGACAGGACATAACTACGCTTCCTATTTCACATGTTTTGTTGATTCAACGATGCCTGAAGGATTTGGACAGAGAGAAAGTGAGCCAAATAGACTGCCGGGAGCAGTGGCTCCGAGATGTAGAATGGAAAAATCAAACACATTTTCCCTGAAAGATACCCACACCTAATCCCAGTTGAGTCCATTTCTCTCTTTTTCGTGAATGAATGGGACAAGATTTAGGGAATTTTGGACTTCACTGGCTTTGTGATGACAGGAAGTATCGCCGTGTGCCTCCCTAAAAGAAAGAGGCCTCTTTATCTGGTCATTGCTCATGGCTCTGGGAGTATTTGGACATTAGCTCTTTCCCCAGCTGTAGGACCCTGACCACGAGCCCTGTTAATCAGCCAGGCTGGTCCCTGTTAGCAGATATCTGGGGAGCATAGTACATTCACCTGAAAGGTAACTATTTAAAAGCACTGTGCAACATTTGCTCTGTCCAGCTAAATTAAATATGTGAAATTGGAGAGAAAAGTCCCACTGTGTCCCCTGTGGCTGAGCCTGCAGCTGGGAGGAGGGGATGGTCCAGTAGGCCTGGACATGGACGCTGTTTCTCTGCTGGCCAAACATGTGCCCTGAGTTTGGGCCCTGAGTGTGTGTCCTAAATGTGTGACCTGGGTGTGTGTCCTGAGCATGTGACCTGGGTGTGTGTTCTAAGTGTGTGACCTAGTATATGTCCTGAGCATGTGACCTGAGTGTGTGACCTGAGTGTGTGCCCTGAGCATGTGACCTGAGATTGTGACTGAGTGTGTGTCCTGAGCACGTGACCTGGGTATGGGTCCTGATTATGTGACCTGAGTGTGTGTCCTAAGTGTGTGACCTGAGTGTGTGCCCTGAGCATGTGTCCTGACGTGTCCTGAGGATGTGACCTGAACATGTCCTGAGCATGTGTCCTGAGACCTGGGTTGCTCATTGCTTCAACAAGGTAGAAAATAGCACCCACTTCACAAGACTGTTGTGAGGATTAAATGTAGGCTTGCAAGAAGGCATGTTAAAGAACCTGGTACAAATAAATGAGGGCAATTATTACCGGTATTATCATGTTTTGGCTTCAATAGTTCAAGTTGTTTGGGAACCTCGTATGACAAGAAAATATTCACTGACTCCAGAAATATTAACTGACTAGCTTGGTTACCAGGATGAGATACAAAGTGGGGACCAGTTAGAGTTCCCTGGCCATGTACAATGTACACAGTGACAAGGAAGGTGTGGCCTGGAAGCAGGACATTGGCTGAGCAGGTGTGATGGATTGAATTGTGTCCCCCTAGAAAGATATGTTGAAGTCCTTAACCCCAGTCCCTCAGGATGTGATCTTCCTAGGAGACAGGGTCTTTAAAGAGGTACTCAAGTTAGAGTGAGGTCGCTGGGGTGGGCCCTGATCCTATCTGACTGGGGTCCTTATCAGAAGAGATCAGGACACAGACATGCGTGGAAGGACAACCATGGAAACACACAGCGGGAAGGCGGCCGTCTACACACCAAGGAGAGAGCCCGTAGGAGGAACGAACCCTGACCACACCTTGACCTCTTGACCTCGCCATCTCCTGATTGACATCTGGCCTCCAGAACTGAGACAATACATTTTCGCTAGTGAAGCCCCAAGATCTGTGGTCCTTCGTTAGGGGCACCCCAGGAAACCAGCACAAAGGGTCATCAGATCTCCCTGGCAGAGAAACACCGCCATCAGCCACCATGGCAGCGAGCACAAGCATACCCCCGCTCTTCCCCGCCCACCTCGTGGGGTCAGCATCCCTCCCCCAGCAAACAGACAACTGCCTGATGATTGTCAGCTTGAAATACAACTGAGCAATGCGTGTGTAAGTGTTCTAAAGTTTCACTTGCAAAGCTGCTCTCAGACTAAGAAATGGCAGAACTGAATTGGACCTTCCTGTCTTACTCCTCTTAGCCCAGGTGGCTCCCTCGCCCTGCTGCTGTGACAACTCCGTGTGACAGGCCCCCTAGACTTTTACATAAATATCAAAGTCCTTACCTTGCTTCCAGAAGCTTCTTCATCTGGTTGCTGGCCCCCACTCTCCTGTCCCCCTCTTTGTACTCCAGCTGTCCTGCCTCACTGATCTTCTCTCCTATCTGTATTCTGAAGCCACCAATGCCCTCCAGCCCTGGGTCCTTGCACAGGTTGCTAGTTCCCTTCAAATGCTACTTTCCACTCATCCTTCAGATCTCAGCTCAAGCCCACTGCCTTGGCAAGATCACCCCCTGGCCCTGGGGGACCAGATGGGTCAGGTGCCCATTTTACACTTGTCCTCTCCTTCATGGCACTTGTCCCATTTATGATTACATGCTCGTATCTTTGATTCGTGTATGTCTCCCTCACTGGACTCAAGAGCACACAGTCGGGTGCACGTGCCTATACGATCTGCTCCATCAGTATTTACAGGCTGCAGAGGGAGCCATCGTAAGACAGCAGTGCCATTTCTTTGCATCAGATGTCTCAGAAGACAACACTCCAAAGTGATGAGTCTTCCTCCTCAATGTCTCATTCCTTTCAGCTGCCATCCGAGTTCATTTATCCTCATCTTGCCCTCAGCGAACAGGAATTAAGAGCCACTGGATTTCCACTTTCCATACACTCTTCACATCTTTGAAGTTGGCTATTGGGTCACTTGATTTGCATCTGCTCAGTCTAAATAAGCTGATCCATGCAGATAGGTCATTCGTCCCTACTCTCTGGTTGTGAGGTGGTTTCAACGTAAGCGCAGCTACACAAAGTTACATGGGGGAAAAAAATGGATCTGAACATTGCATATGTTTTGCCAACGAGAGTGGGCAGCTGCTTCACGCAGCCACAAAGAGCACACCTACAATCACATTCTCTGACATCCACCGAACACTAACTGAAGATGGACCAGAAACGCGAGCACTCAAGTTACATGTCAAAAATAACCCAGCCACTAAGAAGCAGAAGCAGGACACGAACACAGCAGACTAGCTTAACCATCTTAACCTTTACTCAGTGAAAACACAGTAATGCTTATTATTCCCCTTCTGCCAGTCAATGAGCTGTAAAAATTAAAAAAATAAAAACACTTTGGATGCCTGTATGTTGACTCTTCTCTACACAGTCATGGAGATAAGTTATGGTCCCATCATACGTGGAATTTAGCCATCAAGTTCATGATGATTCATACTGCAGAATGCAATTTCTTCAGTGTTCATGGCCCCAACACAGCTGGGCCATAGCTAGGTCAGGAACACTGTGAATGAAGAAGACATCTGGGACTGTCCAACCATCCTCCTGCTTGAACAAGGTTGGACTCTGCGGTCAGATTCGTCTTAGCCACCTCCCGAATGGTGGGGTTCCAGACCTCTTGATGAGAAATGGCATGCTCATATTAAACTAAAAGCTCCTCTTCTTTCAGTTCGATGCTTGTGGGGAGATCTCCTGGTGGCTGCCGACGTGGCCCTTGGTCCTGTAACCCCATCCACACTCCCTCCAGCATGGCCCTTTAGCTGCACATGATATCGGCACTGGTGCCATGGCTCCACCGGGACTCTTCTCCATCTAAGAAGAACTTCCCTCCTAAGCTAATGGCACTCTGTACACACCCCAAAACCCCAAGGCTTCACCCTTCAACACTAACAAGGAGGAGACAAAAGAGTGGTGGGGCGGATGAAAGAAGTCCACACGACCGTCCCCGAGGTGGCATCTGGCAGAAGAGTCAGAGCCCGGACTCACCACAGCCACCTGTCTGCCTCAGGTCCGCCTGCAGCAGCAACCTGCTTGGGCCCCCGCCAACCACTCCCCAAGCCCTCTAGAGGCGCACCGGCTATACAGAATGCTGGCTTCTGCAATGCCGACACCAGTGGGGGTGTTCAGGCACGAAGCTTAAAAACCCACGGAGGGGAAGCCGGGATGGCTCAGTGGGTTGAGCGCTAACTTTGCAGCGCCAGGGACCGGGGATCGAGTCCCGGCCCCGGCCCATGCGGAACCGTATGCTGGGCTGGGAGCTCCCTCAGTTCAGTTCTCTGTCTCTGTAGCGCTCTCTCTCTCTCTCTCTGTCAAAAATAAAAATAAATAAATAAATAAATAAATTTAAAAAAAAATAACCCATGTGGCAGCTGCTTGGTTTCTGCTAAAGGCGTGTTGTTCCTCATGACTGCTAGGACATTTGCAGGTTGCTACAGATAGTTAAGGGACTTAAGATGCTAAAATGTGAGGTGGAAGAAGGTCCCTCAGGGTTCCTCCCAACACTCTGGGCTCTTGGACTGCTTCAGGCCACATTCCACATCGTTTCCCACTGGGACCAGAGTGGGCACATGCTTGGGAGATGCAGCCAATGGCTACAAATGGTCCTATTAGCCATTCATATACCTCCTGGTATAGTTTGCTCTATTCCTTTTGCTCCTTTGGTTCTATTTATTTGTGGCCCCACTTCCAAGGCTAAACTACTGTGGGGAATCATAACCTATCAAACGTCTCCATTATGGGCCTTCAGAGAAAGGTAGAAGGAAGGAGCAAGCAAAGCCAAGCAGCCCTTGCTTTGCCAAAGAGGAGAGAGAGGACAACCACGGGGTCTTCCTCTTTGTGACTTAATGAAAGAACAGGTTCATCACACCGAACCGATATGGGCAATTTAGATAACAACAGGTCCAGATGAGCTACAGGGCACTTAACAGTTCTTCTCATTTATTCTGCTCACAAATGAGAAAACAGTGGGGTCAAGACCAGGGAAGTGAACTGCCAAAGACCCGCTGAGAGATCAGTTCTGCTCACAAGGTCAAAGCTGCAGCCTTGGGAGGAAGCAGGCTGTCAGCACTCAGCCAGAGTGCCCAGGCTCCACGTAAGGACTCCCACAGTGGCTGACACTCAATAACTGGTGACCTTCAGTCACCAAGGCCCACGGCTGGGTGGTGGCTTGCATCCCCATAGGCTCAGCTGCGAGGACCCCTCTCCTTACTACCAACAGAGTGGTCCCCAACCTTTTTGGTCTCAGGGACTAGTTTTGTGAAAGACAACTTTTCCACAGACAGGAGAGCAGGGGCGAATGGTTTCAGGATGATTCAAGAGCATTATATTTATTTATTTATTTATTTATTTATTTATTTATTTATAAGATTTATTTTTATTGTTTTTGACAAAGAGTGAGAGAGAGACAGAGACAGAGACAGAAAGAAGGGGGAGGGCCCAGAGCAGTCTCCATAGTTGTACATCATTCGTTTTTCCACATAGTTTCATTCCACAGGTGGGTGCGGGGCTGCACAGGGCAGGAACTGGGCCGGGGTCTCACCCCGGTGAGAACCGAACTGGGGGCACTCCCCAGTTCAGCATATGGGTCCACACGGGCCAGGGTCGGGATTCGATCCTCAGTCCCCGGGGCTCCAAAGTGAGTGCTTAACCCACTGAGCCATCCCGGCTTTCCCGCATTATATTTATTGAGCTCTTTATTTCTACTACTATTATTATTACATTATAATAGATAATGAAATATTATATAATCCACTTGCCACTATAAAGCCTGCCATCAGGTGCAGTTTAGTTGTCACCTGCCACTCACTGACAAGGTTTTGATACGAGTCTGCAAGCAATTGATTTATTGCAGACTCTGCAGTGAAACCTCTCTGTTAATGTGAATCTGTATTTGCAGCTGCTCCCCTGCACTAGCATCACTGCAGTGCTGTTTGCAGGTGAAGTGGGGTCAGAGAGAGCTAGCCTCCTACGGCCACACCCAGACCGTGCCCTGAGTGGGCCTTGAGGGCTTCGGATGTCTGCAGTCCAGATTCTGACATAAATTGGATTGGGTGCCGTCATTAGTGTCTCACTTAAAACTACAATGTTCTTAAGAAGTCAAATGGTTGCTAAAGAAATGAACTGTGTTTTATTGTTTCTAGTTGGAGGTCTATGAAAAAAGAAAATTTTTTTTAGTAAAAGAGACAAAACCAGTGGAAGTAAGTTTGCTACTAAATTTTGGCCAGTCATGTGTTTGAGCATCACAATTTAAGATTCTTTAAGATACCTGTCCTCTTCCACATGTAGAAACTGAGTTTTGGCATTTCAGTGACCTTTCCCCACAGGACCCCTTTCATTTTCTCTTCTGAGGTCCATCTTCCATGCAGAGAGGACCTCTGACTGCGAGGTGGATCTCATTTTCCTTGCTAGTTTGAAATGTATTATTCTAATTTCCCTTAATGGCTTTCTGCCATGCTTCATTACTGGCAAAACTTGTCCTTACACCTTTCAACCCTTTCAGTTCAGTTCCTTACATGAGTAGTCCATTGAATGTTAGGAGTATTCACTCTAGTCTTCAAGTCAATAGCAAACTGCTGCACTGAAGTCCCGATGCCTATGCAGCAGGGGAGAGGGACACAGATGGTCACCGGACAAGGACATCACAGAAAGGGCCTGACACACCAGCCTTGTGACTGCTCATCAGGCTAAATGCAGCTTTGCTTCTGATCTGTGGCTTTATTATAAATTGCTTACCTGTTCTTGGCTTTAAACTTACAATCAGTAACCATAGCTGATCAGCCTCACCTCCTCTCTTCCCCCTTCTCATCCCAAATCTTTTGTGAAAACTCAATATTTAGATCATGGTCATTTATGGCGAGAGATCTTTTGTTTTAAAGATTTATTTTATTGTTTGAGGGAAGTTTGGGTTAGAGACAGAGAGAGAGACAGGGAAGGGGGGAGGGCCCAGAGCAGTCTCCATAGTTGTCCATCATTAGTTGTGACATAGTTTCATTCCACACAGGTGCATGTGGGGCTGCACGGGGCAGGAACTGAACTGGGGGCCTCCAGCATGGGAAGCAAGCACCTTCACTGCGGAGCCGTCCCGGCAGTTACCAGTTGTGCCACAGTTCAATATATGGGTTTGCACAGGCCGGGACCAAGAATTGAACCTTAGACCTCATGATTACAAGGCGAGTGTTCATCCACTGAGGTATCCTGAGATCCCCTTGTCAGGATCTGGCATGGAAAGGGCACTTGTGGGAATGGGCCCTGGGTGTGAAGTCCCCTCCACTTGATGGGTGTGAGTGCCCTCTCACAACCTTCTTCCACAGCCACCTCCATGTGAAATGAACTGGGCTCAGACACCTGGAATATGTCTTTATACGTGGTGGGGGGAAATGACACACACAATGGAAGATGATTTCAGAACGTAAAAGGAGATATTAAAACTGAAAACACATGTCAAAACCAATTTCTTAACTAACTGCTGATCTGGGGTACAAGGAACTTGCCCCCAACATATTCTCTTATCTTAGAATATGCACTGAACCCCACAGGAGGTTGTATGTGGAAAATGGACTGAGTCATCAGTAAGTAGGCGAGAATTTTTTCTTACTGGTTTCCAAAGCATCATCAAGACTGTGCTCCCATCATCTGGATTGGTTTAAATTAAAGCTCACAGAGGTTTGTTTTCTTGGGTATTGTTTTTTTTGTTTGTTTTTTTGTTTTTTAAGAACAGATGGAAAGAAGGACACAAAGGCAAAATATGCAAACAACAGCAGAATTTCAAACAGTCATAGGCAAAGAAATGGAAAATCAACATCAGTCTGGGAACTAGCTACAACTTCAGTCCTAGAAAGACATTTCCAATCTATGGAGACACTACGGCGATACAGAATCTCTGTTGCCCATCTTTAATCAATGCATCAGACTGTGGGTCTGTCCAGGACCTCGGGTGACAGGCCAACACCAACAAACCAGAGTCAAACTTTCCAAAGAGTTAGATCAATAAAAGGAGCCAGGAGTGACAAGAAAGGAGTTCTCAAGCAGATGGAGAGAAATAAGCTTACATTCAGAACCAGCATGACACATCCTTTTTTTATTTTTCATTACTAAGATGGGGAAATTTTTAAAAGAATGAAAGAAGGCCAATGTTCACAAGAGTCAAATGCCCACATAACTGAATAGAGTAGATGATCAAGTACCAGAGCAAAATGCTCATTTTTGAGACATCAGGAGTGATCCACCCTGGCAGTGCCGTGTGCATGTGTCCTATCGATCAGGTCATCTTCCCCACTTCCCTGCGAAGATAACAAAAATGCTAAGGCTCCATTAGGCTATCAGCTGCTCTGCGGATGCCCAGCCCAGGGCCCAGGGTACCCGGGGCGTCAGCCTGCGAGCTCGGTGCTGCCTGACAGGACAACAAGGTCCCGGAGAAGGAATAAAGGGAAAGGTGGGAAAGAAAGTAAAAGGAGGAGAAAAGGAAGAGGAATAAAGGAAGGAGTGGAAAAGGAGAGGCACAAAAGAGAAAATGGGTGAAAACAAGAGAGACAGGGGAGGAATGCAGAGGAGCAGTGTCTGCAGAGAGAAGGGTAGATGCTGCCAGGTGTCCCCCGCCTGCCCCTGAATCACATGCATGTGATGTTTACAAAAGCACAAAGAGCTCTTGTTTTATTCCTTCAGACATGAGTGTCCTCAGACGGTTCTCCCCCTTGTCCCCAGTCAGCTAAGTGGGAGCTCTGAAGATCACCCACTGGTAGCGAAACCAATGCAATGCAGCAGAGCCTGCAGGGGGCACTCGTCCCCCTGCCCCCCCAGTGGAGCTTCTGCTCACTTCCTAGATATGGCTGAAACCAAGCCAGCGATTCAAGCCTGGGTAGATTGACAGGCTCGTGTTCTTGTGTTAAGCCGAACACAGCGCTGTTTCCTGACCAGGGTTTCCAGTCCAGCTCTTCCTTTGTAACTGTCTGCAAAGACTGAAAACTTTTTCCTAAACAAATGCAGCGTATGCGAGGATCTGTTTCAAGGTATGGACACAGCAGGAGGCGGGAACTGCTGACTGATGGGAAACTCGGCCCTGCCATATGGGCCGCTGCGTGCTGAGCCCTGTCCTTTGTCAAGATTTCAGAATGAACCCCTCCTGTCCCACACTCAGGAGGCGTGTCCAGCAGCCTAATTAATTAAAAGCATCCTCACACCTGACGGGACTCTGATGGCCGGAGCAGGTGCTCAGCTTCTCCTGGGTACCCTGCTAGTCCCTCTGTTGTTATTATTTCTTAAACACACTTCCACACGGCTCTTTACTGCCTCCAGCATGTAGCCGCGGGGACCCTACACACAGCAACCCAGCTCCTCTGTGCTGCCTGCTCTCCTCCAAAGCAAAGTAGTCAAACACTAACAATTACTTTCTTCCAGGCTGTCTCATTTCCAAGTGTGATCACACACATGTGGGTAAGTAACAGAAGACACAAAAGGGGATTTAAATAACATACTCCTCGTTATTGTCCTTTATTCCATCTATTGCTAAGAAGACAGCGATCCGGAGCATTACAGCAAGGTGAGTTTTAGGAAGGCACACGCACCCCTAACATAACACAGAGCCAGAAAATTGAAGGTCAGCCTCCAAGATGGGTGATGTGAACAAGGAGGAGTGTGATTGTGCCAATTGAGTTTTTATTTGTATTCTGGATCTTATAGAAATAATGACAGTTTGTCCTAAGGTGATAAATGAAGTCTTAGGAAGGCCATGTTCCCTCTGAAGTTCGCACGAGGGTGTCCTGCCGTCCCAAACCAAGGTGGATGTGCAGGCAGTAAGCTTTGCCAGGGCGCCCTCTTGTGTCCAAGAACCACAATGGCGCCATTCCTAACCCCTTCCTTGTTTTAGAAACCCTCTTATTATTTTAACTACCTATTAACTACACCTTTTCATCAAGGTTAGAGGAAGAATCCATACAGATTACCAGTAAGTAGAAGACATACTTTTTGCCTTTTCCTTTTCTTGGTGACATCATTTCTTTTTAATGCTCTTTCGGTTCAGTGGTAGCTAAGAATTGGGCTCTGGAGTCAGCCTCGTTGGGTTCAAGTGACAGTTTCCTGGCCAGCAGGCTGTCCTCGGGCCAGTCACTAACCCCTCTGTGTCCAGCACCTAGCTCCGAAGGTGGCTGTAACAGAAAATTTGAAGGACTTTAGAAGTGCCTAGAACCTTGTGACAAAAGTTAGCTCAGAAATGTTGGTCATTATTGTTATGATTGACACTATTTTTTAAATAAATCAGAGAATTGTTACGTTAGTGCCTGAAGTAACTTCAGAGATCAAGTCCACCCTCCTCATATTACAGGTGAGAAGTCTCTAGACTGAAGGAGCGAAGTGACCTGCCCATAGTCACCAAGCCATTCTGTGGCAGAGCTGGCATGAGATTTCAGTTCTTCTGACTCCACGAGGCCCAGTCCTGGGCCTCACAGCAGAACGCCTCCCTTTGGAAGTGCTCCTTTTGCTCCACGGTGCAGGCTGTGGCTGGCTGGCGCAGGGCCACGGGGGGCACGTGGGACGTGGAAGGGCCAGCCTCCCTCAAATACCAGTCGGACGGCTGGGTAATCCGTTTGTTTTTGAGGATGGTGTCAGGATGATGAAATCTGTCACTCAAGCCTGTGAGAATAGCACGATGTGAATTATAGTTACCCAGAAGTCCTGGCCTCCCACGCTTTCAGGAAGCCCAAAATGACCACACACGCCCAAATCAAAACCTACTGCTTGTAAATTGTTTCCAGAGTACTAGCTTCCCAACCCTCCACATCTCCTGAGATAGGACCTGCCTCCAGGGACCAGGGTTCCAGAGGGCCTTCTGCGAATGTGGACAAAGAGGCATGTTGGCTATGGAGCTGATTCTGTTTGTTTTGCTTTTAAAGAAGATGTTGTGTCAAAAAAGCACAACTGTTCTATGATTCCCTTTATAAGGGTTCCTGGAATAGGAAAACTCATAGAAACAGAAAATAAAACAGGTCAGCAGAGGATGGGGATGGATGGGGCCGGGGGTTGGGGGTGGGAGGCTGAGGGGTGGTTTTTTAATGGCTTTGGCTAATATTGCCAAGGAAATATATGCCAATGTACAGACTGGTTAGTTCTTACACCTTTAAATCTCAACCTGCTGTCTATCTATTAAGCTAAAGATTATTTTATCTTGGATTAAGACTCAAAATACAACAAAGACCACAAAGCAGCATAACCTCTCCTCTTAGGTAAACCGGTGGGCTTTCTTAACCCCCTTTTGATTTCCTAACAGCACCTGATGCTGACTTATAAACAAACAGGTGTAAATACAATTACTGGTTGAGGTATCTGGTGGCCTTGTGCAAACATGAAAAGGGCCATTACGGAATGGCCTAGAAAGTGTTCTTCCAAAGCAGACAAAGACATACGAACTTCAAATAAGAAATACCAGCATATGACAACTACCAGATTCGCCACGTCAATATGTTTGTATGAGAAAGCTCTAGAACAGGGCTGAAAAGACAGGTCCTTATCACAGCCCACTGCAGGGCCTTGGCAAGCAGCCCGACTTCTCTGACCTCCACTTGCTCTGCCACACAACGGACTCGCCAGGCGACCTCTGATGGCCTTCAGTCATTGTGTGCTCTAGGCCAAAAGCTGGCGCTGAATCTACCACGGCCGTGGTGGAGGGTACTAGCCACAGTCACATAATCGAAAAACTTCCCAAAATGGTTCAACTGTACTAAGGTTACAATATGATGCACCAGTTTATTTTTAATTCTACCCTGTCTTTGTGGAATAATCTGCAAATGCAGAATGAAAGGCTGAACACGGGACTTCACATATCAAAACAGAAAGGAAGTTGGAGGAACGATGTACAAGATTTTTTGTTAGGTATTTTTCCTACTACCCACCCCTTCTTTATAAACACTCGTGCATGCAGTCCAGTACCACAAAACGGGGTCACATCTCCTCAGGTTCCCTGATGACAGTACCAATACGTAGGAAATAGAGGCAACTCTGGTCAGTCATACAAATAGAAGACCAAGACTTACTTTGATATTCAGACAAGACATATGAGAGCCTAATATGAAGGGGGAATGAAACTTTCTAAAATGTCTCCCTGTCTTCCTCCAAAAATTTCCCCTCAGAAATGCGATTAATAAAAAATTAATATGGGATGCCGGGATAGCTCAGGAGTTGAGTGCTTGCCTCCCAATCACGAAGTCTGGGGTTCGATTCCTGGCCCTGACCCATGCAAACCCCATAGGCTGACCTGTGACACACCTTGTAACCGCCAGGATGGCGAGGCAGTGAAGGGTCTCCCCTCCCACGTGGGAGGCTCCTGATTCAGTTCCCACCCCAGGTGGCCCCACACCCACCTGTGTGGA
>PVKE010005364.1:36990-59419 GCA_004027555.1 Craseonycteris thonglongyai
CTCTCTCTCTCTCTCTCTCTCTCTCTCTCTCTCTCTCTCTCTCTCTCTCTCTCTCTCTCTCTCTCTCTCTCTCTCTCTCTCTCTCTCTCCCCTTCTCTCAAACAATAAAACAAATCTTTAAAAGGATTATTACTATTATTTTTATAAGTACGGTGAGTTGTGTATGTTCTCTATTCTTCATTTTGTTTAGTGAAAACCATGTTTACGCTTAGATATTCATCCTATAAACGCTAGCTGGCTATCTCTGCAAAAGGATCTCCATTTGAAAAAGATCTTCATTTAAAATATCTATGGTATCAGCCCCTGGAACCCTTGGGTATGGGCAGGCATGAAGGCGGAGCTCCCCTGTGCAATAGCACAGGGCATTTGTCTCTGCAGGGACACAATGACTTCCCCCAGAGAAGGAAAGCTTGAACATGCTTGTGGCTCTGAGATTCCTCCTGACCTACAGCAGTCCTTTCCCTCCCATCGTGCCTCGGGGGGATGGGACAAGACTAGGCACAGGCGGCAGCATCCTTCTATTCTTAGGGAGAACAGAAACAAGGGAGTCATTACCCTACTTCCTTAAAAAGTTCAGGACCAAGAAACAGATGCAGTAGCTACGAGTCTGGTGTTGAAATGAAATTGTACTCTGTCTCTTGGCAGGTTTATGAGTTTAATCTACACAAAGAGCCTTAAAAGAAATATTTTGTCTTATTAAAAGCAGTGGTTCAAATTTATGTGAATTTGACATGAAACTATACTTTTGTTAAAAGAATGTTTTGCAAACTATGTCAATCATAACTGAATTCTTATTAGTCCAATATTTTTATGGCAATAAGGCTGCCAGCCCAGGAGGGACATTGTTCTGAACTTTGGAAGTGCTGCTACTTGGTGATTCTCTACCAGCTAATGAAGACATGTTTGCCATTAATTTTCTCTTATCAAAATGGGGTGAGCAACTCCATCCTTGGAAAACCATATGTGTTTTGCAGTCATTTCAAATCCTAGCTGTGTCACTTATTTGCTATGTGAACATAGCCTCAGTTTTAGCTGAAAATGGAAACATTGCTGTCTACCTCCAGGCTGAGAAGCCAATGAAAGAATATTTATAAAGTACTCCCGACAGTGCCTAGCATGCAAGATGTCTCCAGTAAATAGCAGTGGCTGCCACCATCACTCCACAGTGCAAGTCACCTTGACATGATCACATTCATGACATGCAAATATTACCAAATTCAATGTTTTTCCCAAGACAACAAGGATGTCCAAACATGTCCTGGGTCACTTGAAGCAGCTCAGAAACATTTATTAAACCGTCTATAAGAAAAAAGGGATGTCCTGGTTCTGCTTCTACAACATCATCTGAGTGTAGCCTGAACACTACCCTTACGAAATAAAATATCATAATACAATCATACCCAAAACACTTTGTTTAAAGACAAAAACAATTACTAGTGATCAGAGAAAAAAATTCACCAAGCTCTTTTCATAAGCAGGCTATTATTCTTAAGGGACATTCCCAAATAACTAAAAATGAATAATCTACTCAAACGACGGAAAACAAAACAGTCATGCCCTCAGTACACCTCTCTCAAGGTCACACCACTAACGGAATCCTCACAATGGCAGCAGCTGTTATGAGTGACAAGAGCACCAGCAGTGCTGAGCTCAAAGGCAGAAATCCGTCTCTGCTCCACCTGGGAAGTGGTGAGGGCTGGCTCCCGCCCTTTAGGTCTGAGTCTTGTACACAAATACTTATACTAATGAATTATTTTGCAAATCAAAAGTGATATCACAGCTGTAAAGCTTTTCTATAATCTTTAAAATAAAACAACTGTTGTCAGTTATAACATTTTGCAGCCAGATCATACCCCCTAGTGAGAGACCCAACTGATACATTTTCAAGAATCTTTAGGCGACTTAGTAAACTACTGATAGCTTGAAATCAGCCAGAATAGGAATATTTACGCAATGGGAATGGGCAGACATTGCATATCGGTGCTTTTTATCCTGGAGAGCTGATTATTAAACAATATCAGCACATGACCAGTTCTAGTTGTAAATATATATGAAATTTCCTAGGCCAACAAATGAGTGAACAAAAGTTCAGGAAAAAAGAAACTTTTGTGAGATGGTATTTCTCCATCAGATTCTTAAAGAAGCATTATATTCACAGAGACTGGACACAGTTCAACACACAATTAAACATGTTAAATCAAAAGATGAGAGAAGAATATTCACTCTGTTAACAATGTAAGTAATACAAGGGCTGTCTAGAAAGTATCCAGCCATGTAATATGAAAAATAGAGGCAGTTATGGCTGAATTTTTTCTGGACAGCTCTCATGAGACCAGGAAAATGGAAAAATAACACGAGTTACTGTCATCTTCTGTACATCCTATGGTCTGAACTCGATTTTCAGTGACATCATCAAGCTGCATCATCATTAGAGAACTCCAAAATGTAAAACATACTAACAGATAGGTAAGCATTACACAAGATATAGCGGCTATTATCATGAAACCAGAAAAAAAAATAAATACAAAGAAGTAACTAATAATAGGCCCTGAGAAAAATTCAGTAGGTATGTCCTTTCTGCGAAAGAAGTTTCCAAAACAACAACAAACTTGTCTAAACAATGACAGGACGGGGACTTAACAAACCTAAAACGTGGAAAACTACCTGGAAGCCAACTCATCGTGGACCCTGAGACGCTGGGTAGACTGATGACCATTCTTCCCTGAAGGATTTCCATTCACACGGGGGCCCCACCAGAGCCCGGATGAAACCCCATTTGCTGACGTTCTCTTTAGGACTTGAATGTGCCCACTTTACAGGAACACAAGAAAATAAAGATGAAGACTTTCTTAAGATACAGAAAATAAGAAAAATATTGTTTTAACTAGTATCATAAAAGGTAAAAATGTTCCTTAAAAACTGTTGACAGGGGATGACGGATGGCTCAGCGGGTTGAACACTCGCCTTGCAGAGCTCCCCACCCCACCAGGTCCGAGGATGAAGCCCCAGTCCTGGCCTGGCCCGTGCAAACCCATACGCTGACCCGTGGTGCAACCGGTAACTGCCAGGATGGCAGTGAAGTTTCTCATCTCCCGTTGCAGGAAGTCCTGATCCGCCCTGCATGGCCTCACATCAACCTGTGTGGAGTGAACCTATGTCAAAAAAAAACTGATGATGGGATGCAGGGATGGCTCAGTGGGCTGAGCTCTTGCCTTGCAGCCAGGGATCCAGGAATCTAGTCTCGATCCTGGCCCATGTGGACCCATATGCTAAACTGGGGTGTGCTTCCCATGTGGGAGGCCCCTGCCCAGTTCCTGCCCTGCATAGCCCCCTGCCCACCTGTGTGATGAAACTATGCTGTAAA
Organism: Craseonycteris thonglongyai; assembly: GCA_004027555.1. Classification (NCBI taxonomy): domain Eukaryota; kingdom Metazoa; phylum Chordata; class Mammalia; order Chiroptera; family Craseonycteridae; genus Craseonycteris; species Craseonycteris thonglongyai. Next base: position 40,355 of record PVKE010005364.1, read on the forward strand.
CTGATGACGTACAACTATGGAAACTGCTCTGGGCCCTCCCCCTTCTCTGTCTCTGTCTCTCTCTGTCAAAACAATAAAATAAATCTTTTTTAAAAATGTTGATAGATACAGGACCCTCTGGAATGCTCTGTCCGAGAATGCTATCAGGAGTTCTGCCAGTCATCCAGCATCTGTGGTCTGCAGGGTATGGGAGCCAAACTTTGTCCCCATTGCCTCCACCAGGCACAGGCAACACCGTCCACAGCACATGGCAAGAAAATATGATTAGAAATATGTGCCTCAGTTCAAGGAATGAACTAGAAGAGATAAAGGGTAGAGAAATGAGTCTCATTCCAGCCAAATTTCAGTTTTCCTGAGTACACACAAATATGAAAACGAGGAATGGGAGGAATATAAAATTCCCAGCAACAATAAGTCTGAGATAGAAATGACTATAATGTCATCAGTGGGCAAACATTATGACTTGGAGCGAGAACAGGAGGAAAATAGTCCTTTTTTCCTTCAATTTTTTTTCTGAGCATGTCAGGTTTTCATATCTGCTTGACTATGAGGAGGTTCCAAAGTTGTCCCTACCTCTCTGTCACATACGCACACCCATACACACAGATATTACCAAAAAATTCCTTCTCTGATATGCTATTTATTATATTGAATGTGTCTTTGGCTTAGAGTAGATCAGTTTTTCATAAACTAGAAAAATCAGTCAGATGCCAGATTCCTTAAAGTTTTCAAAACAGTATAGATTTAGTTTGTAATAAAACCCTAAACTATTTTAAATTAATTTAGTTTGTAAACATGAAACAGTCTGAAAATAAAAGACACTACTACCTTTGTTAAAGTAAACACATATACTTTTGGGTTCTTCAACAATCTTTCCTGTCATTGTTTTTGACAATTTCTTAAAGATACTACTACCTTGATTTCCAAATTTCTGTAGTACAGACATAAGACATCTACCCAAGTCCAGGTGAAAGCACTAAACGTAGCTTCCTTCATCACCAAGACTTTTATAGGCAGGATGCCAGGAACACTTGCCTCGTAATAGCAAGGTCCAGGGTTTGATTCCCAGCCCTGGCCCATACAAATCCCATGTGCTGAGCTGCAACACAACTGGTAACCGCCGGGATGGCACAGGGGCAAAGGTTCTCACCTCCCAAGCGGGAGGCCTCCGGTTTGGTTCCACTGCACACAGCCCCACATCTACCTGTGTGGAATGAAACTATGTCACAACTAATGATGTACAACCATGGAGACTGCTCTGGGCCCTCCCTCCTTCTTCTTCTTCTTCTCTCTGCAGCCAGCCCCCTCGCCATGTGATCCCACACACACTCTGAAATACTAGTCACTGTTGAGGCAAACGATGGAACGAAGGAGGAAGGAGCCCCAGGAGGCTCGGCTCGTGCCTGTTCAGATCTCAGCCTTTAACTAACTCAGTTGGTGAGAGAGCACCGCTTCAACTCGCGAGTGCTCAGGACATTCCATCATCTGATGGTGCTTCCTGTCTTCTTAAGAAGAAAAAAAGGAACTCGATCAGAACGCAAAAGAAAAGAGAAAGAAGCTTAACCTAGAACTTGGCTTCCAAGAGATTTTTGATGCAACAGCAAAGACTTTTGAAGTCGACATAACATGGGGAGAAACGCTTAGACAGTTGATGGAGAAGCCACTGAAAACTTCAGGGAGACATGGGGGGTATGGTGCAAAAATCGTGGAGGAAAAGAAACTGTACAGGAATCAGAAGCTTGGAACCAGCTGAACTCTAGGAGAATGCTGGTTTCCAACACATCACAGGTAGAGACAAGTCTTCCATCGGTGAGGCTGTGAGCTCAGGCACCAGTCCCCAGGCTACTCCATCCAGAGTCACAGAATGTGTTTGAAAGCAGAAAGTAGCTTCCGGATGTTGAGGGCTCTTCCTGAAGACCTCTGACTGGTCAATACCATTGTCAAGGTCACTCCACAGCTCATCACTGTCATACATCCAGTCTCTGCTGCTGACATTTTTTCTTTTCCCACAAACCCAACAGGAGACCATCCCAAGAAACTAAGCAGGAGATGCTAAAATACCAAGAAGGCCAGAATCGTGGGAGGAAGGTAGTGTCCACCATACTCCCCAGAGAAGCCAGACCCGAGCAGCCAACCTGGACTTTACAACGTGTTCTAGAAAGTAAACAGACTAACTACTGGAACCGACCAAATTATAACCTTCAGTCCAACAGTGAAGTCATCTAAAGTGGCGAGTGAGTGGAACCGTGAGAAGGGAAGCAGGAAGGCAGCACGGGAACAGACGAAAACGGGGGCAGGATACCACGGAAGCTGAGGTGAGCGGCACCCACTCACGTTCCAAAGAGCACCCACTCTCGCCCCCCAAGATTTTCTATTCAAAGCAAGGCCAAAAGAAATGAATGGGATTTCCCCATCTGGAGTTTGGCGGTCAGATAAATGAAGTGTCCACTGCCTAACCGTTGGTGTCACTTGGACAGCTCTGAACAATGCTGAGTTCCAGGTGCTCCTCAGTCTAGGGCCATCAAGAAAGCCAGGTAGGCCCTGTTTTATGGGGGCTGAATCACTGGTTGAGTTAGTAAAATCTGCTTTATTTTACTTTTTTGTTGAAACAACTGAAGTGAGACAAGGGGCAGGTTGTTTTTAAGTTCTGCAGGCTGGGTCTAAAGTAGCTGTGAGCACCAGAACCTCCTGGGATGGACCCCACCCCCCAGGGTGTGACCTGGGCATGTGGCTGAGCCATACATCTCCTCCTTCCTCTCTGTTCAACTGCCACAGGACCAGTGTGACCTCAGGGGGTGGGGGTGGCGCAGGGGCAGGGCACTCAGGTTTCTCCTCATACAACCTTTGGAGAGGGCGTGGAAGATGCCACCATGGACCACGTCATTCCTGAACGTGTAAGCGATCTCCCAGGCCATGTGACATCCGTCCCCAGTGCTGCTCACCTGCTTCCGCCTGCATCGGGGCTGGGCCGATTCCAGAAGGGGGCAAACGGACCAGCAAACTCCAGGACTGTCCCTAACAATTCTAGGTTACTGACTGCCTGTGTCATTTATGAATCCACGATGTCACAAAAACAGCCGCCAAGGTCCCCACAGAGGTCCCAGGGGAAACCCTCACTTGTGCAGAGATGAGGCGCAGAGTGTTCAAATAAGAGACCTGGGACCAAGCCCACGTCTCGGTGCCCAGGCCAGTGGCCTCTGCACACACCAGGGAAGTGGTTCAATGACAATAATCCAGGTAATCAAAGATAAAAGTTTTAAATCAAATAATAGATCAGAGTTTTCCCACACCAGACAGGTTATGAGTCCATACAACGGTTTCATTTGCAGCAAATGACTTTGAAAACTAGGAAGCTGTAAGAGTGGCATTTTCATGTCGGAGGCGGATTTGTGCTTGAAAAGCTGAGAGATACTAGAGTCTCTAGTGACGAATGGAGGCTCCGATGGCATGTATGAAGGGAACACCCTGTGTTCAGCTCCCCACCACACACACACACAGCTGGGAGCCATTCCTGGAGCAGCTCACATGGGGTTGGGCAAGCCCCCAGCCATGGCTATACGAGGACCCCCAGCATCTGTGGTGGGTGTTCATCTGGAGGCCACGCCCTGAGCACAGGAACTCCCTGGGGCTCGATGTGGGTGCATCCATGCATGGGGACTCACCGAGCTTGTAAGAGCTGAAAGGACACATACGTAAATGCACTGCTGAAATAATTCAGATGGACTCGCACAAAGTGGTTTGAACAACTTTGGTTTTGAAGCAGCTGTTGCACTGTCCACCACGTTTTAATTCAAGGTTGTCCCCAACCCATGGTCCATGGGCCACTTATAGCACAGGACAGCTTTGCATGTGGCCTAATACAAACTCATAAACTTTCTTAAAACATTATGAGATATTTCACAACTTTTTTTTTCTTTTAGCTCATCAGCTGTTTGTAATGTTAGTGTATTTTATGTGTGGTCCAAGACAATTCTTCTTCTTCCAATGTGGCCCAAGGAAGCCAAAAGTTTGGACACCCCTATTTTAATCAGTAACCCCAAGAAATAGAGGGGGTACAAAGCAGGGAAAGGAGGTGTTAAGTCTGCCACAGTCTTCCTCCCTCTTCATGGCACTGAGTGTCTGCCCTGCTCCTTACCATCCCACACATCACAGAATTCATTACATTTCAGTCCACTGAGACACATAAATATGCAATCCAGTTAAGACCTCATAAAGGTCACCCTCCCAATGGAGCCACCCAACCCCCACCCGGAAATGCCAGCAGCTAATGAGCTGTTCAGCCTCATAGTGACAAACATGTGGAGGAATTTGTTCTCTGATGCCCTCCAACACGCATGCCGCCCCAGAAGCAAAGCTGGAAGACAACAGTCAGACAATGGTGAGAGTTGCCACCCAAGTTTCACAACACTCCCCTTCTGAGGGCAATTTTGAGATGTGGATTTAAACAGCAGGGCGGCTGTCTGATTCGGGTAATATACCGATCTAATGGCTGACTCAGCACTGAGAAGCTTATTCAGAATATTCATGCAAACACATCCAGTGAAGAAAGCTGCACCCAGGGTTTTTCAGACTTGGAATCAAGTTTCAAATTGGAGGCTCACTTTTGGGGACTGTGAAATAGATCAACTGAAAAGAAAAATCAAGGAAAACAGGCACTTCTCTTTGGGCATGATCATCTATAAAATAATCTCGTGGGGAGCAAAATAAATCTTACCTTGGAAACATAAGGCACACAAGAGTTTAGATTTAAGAATATGAGGGTTTTTTTTTAAGATTTATTTTATGGTTTGAGAGAAGGTGAGAGAGAGAGAGAGAGAAGTGGGAGGGCCCAGAGCAGCCTCCATAGTTGTACATCATTAGTTGTAACATGGTTTCATTCCACACAGGTAGATGTGGGCCACGCAGGGCAGAAGCCAAACTGGGGGCCTCCCACCTGGGAGACGAGAACCTTCACCACTGAGCCATCTCAGTGGTTACCAGTTGCACCACAGATCAGCATATGGGATTTGCATGGGCCAGGACCAGGAATCGAACCCCTGACCTACGATTGCAAGGCAAATGCTCAACTGCTGCGCTATCCCGGAATCCCCAAGACACGAGTTTAAGGAGATGAAGACCTCAGTTGTAACACTGTCCCCACCCCTGCCCTCTAGCATGTGCAGCCTAAGTTTACATTGTGACTACATGAGGACTGGCTGCTGTATGAAAGGACAGCAAAAGGAGAAGTGGAATTTCAAGTTTTGAAGGGAAGATTATTTGTTTCGATGAAAATTAAGTTTAATGACTTGTATCAAATGGGAAACATTTATCACTATGGGGAAAGTGACTTGAGCTCATTTACACAAAGGTATTGTTTAAATATAAGACTTTCTTTTGTGATTCTTTACACTACGGTATAAGATCCACAAAGAAGCCTAGAATCAGGTGTCAGTTTCAGAAGGGCCATTCAGAGCTTTAAGAGTTTGTGAAGAAAACTGCATTGACATTGAAAATGACATTACCTCCACCATGTTAAAAATCTACTCGATTAAGTTCTTCTTTTTTCTAGAAAATTTCCTGAAATCCTCTTATCACCTACCACACCAAGGAAGTGGTAATATACTATGCACCATACAGAATTATAGAAACAGCTTTGAAGTCTAGGAGCAAAGCTGAACATTTTTAATAGATAACAAATATAAGACACTCCCTCAAAGATTTACGAAAGAATGAGAGGCTGGGAGCAGGAAGGGTACATGAGAATTCACAATTGTAGCCGGGTGTTTTATTGGAAAGTTCCTACATACATCACTCTACATGTTACATAAGAGAATTCTATGTTGTGGTATCTGTAGTTTACATGATATGTATATTACACATGTGTAGTTAGGATATGTAATCTGGATATTAGTAGGTGTATATGCTAGGAGGCATATACGTATTTAATTTAATTTAATTTAATTTAATCAACGTTTTACAAAATGTTCCATATATTTTGTATTACTGCATTTATGATATTTTATAAGATTATATATATTACCTCAGTTATCCTCCACAATGACTATAACAGGCTTTGTCTTCATTTTATAGGCGAGGATCCCGAGGCCCAGAGAAAGAGAAGTTAAATGACTTACACACCCCCGAACAACCAGGAGGCTAGCCAGGATTAAACGTCGGGTCCACCAAGCAACAGAATTCACGCCGAAGCTGGCCTCACTCTGTGTATTTATTTGCAAGTTTGAGGCTGGCTGTTGGCCCAGGGTAATCACCACGCATGAGCTCCAGCACCCTGAGCCAGCTACACTGAACTCTATTCAGTGGCATGGCTGTTTTTCTGGAATGTCGTCACACTCATCCCAGCCCTTTACAATAGACAGATTATATCATCAATCTAGCTGTAAAGGAGGTTGTGAAGGGGCCTCGCCAGGCTCCCCACCCCTCAAGTTCATCCCTAAATCCAAGTGTGGAGGCCTGGAGCCCAAGACCAGCACCCACCAGGTCAAGTCCGGAGCCAACCGCAGCCCACACTCAGCCCACGGGCTGTGTCGCTGGGTCCCTGACACCCAGCCGCCTTTAAAGCAAGAAGCTCGCACCTGTGCCCTTGGCCCGCACGGTCCAGGAGCACTTCAGTACTCATGTCTGATTATGTTGTCTCTGGCACAGTTTTCTCTCCCATCCTTCCCCCAAGAACAGTAGCCTTTTCTTAAAGAAGTCTAAATATCCAGAAAGAATGCTGAAGGCAAACATCAGCAAAGGTGTCTGGCGCAGCTTCCATGCACCCCAAACTGTGTTACTTGTAAAAGCAGGAAAGAATGGAATTCATTTGGTTCTGTTTAAACATCAAATCCAGGGGGCATTCTCCACCAAGCTGTCTAATCTTAGAGAGTGACTATCAGCTCAAATATCGGGCCCGAGTCCAGAACTATCTGGCATAATCCCTTGTCATTTAAAATGGGATTTGCACAGTAGAGAAATTTAAACTTAGTTACAATTCAATTTCCCTTTCACGTTAAAAAAAAAAAAAAAAAAGTCCCCAACACCTTCCTTCTCGTCATCACGGATGGTCTGGAGAATGCATGCTCCTCTACAGCTTTGCTCCTGACTCCATCCCCCAGGGGACACAGAATGGGCTGCTGTCTCCATTCCTACCAAGCTGATGGGCTGAGGGCAGCCCTCACTAATGTCACATGAGACGAAGAGGAAACCAAGATTGGAAAACAAATTGGACTGCTTAAACTCTAAAGCCGGAGGAGTTAGAAGAAGTAGCTGCTTTTGCCAACCCTGCCCCTGGCTGAAACAGGACCCAGGGCATATCGTTTCCCCAAATGTCGTCGTATCTGAGTGCTTTACAGGTTACAGAAACATTAATAATGGCACTGGCTGTCTTTTCTGGTTAAAGCCAGTGTGTGTAAGGAAGACGCCTGTAACAGCTGCATGCCTTCATACCCTTTGCACCCTCCTGCGTAGTTCTCCCCATTTACTGACACAAAGGGAGTGAAATCTATCGGCTTCTTAGAGCCTTCCAAAACCTACGATAAATAAAGCTCAGAAATAAAGAACCAGAATCGCTAAATAAATGATCAGTCCCAAATGTAGCCTTCTGATATTGTGAAATGAAAGAGCCCTACTCTATTACAGAAGAAAGGGAAAACAACCTGAATATTTTTTTTTTTTTTTATCATTCAAGCATTTGGAGGTTCTAGCACTTACTTGCTGTAAGATCTTGGGCAAACTATTGAAACTGTCTAGGCCTCAGTTTACACCACTGTAAACAGACTGACAGTCATCTGTCCCTCAGCATGCTGCTGCTTCCACACCAACAGCGACGGAAGGTCTGGGCAGGCCATAGCTTGGGAGGGAGTCTCCTACTCAGTAGCCTTCCCAACAGGGGAGGACAGAGTGTCAGGCCCCTGCTGATCCTCTTGTCTTTCCTCCAAACTGCCTTTAACCAGCCTTCTCCCAGCTGAACACTTGGTTCTCCCTCTTCAAAAATAATGTCCCGATTTGACATTCTCAGCCTTTTGTAAATGGGGGCTCAGAAGACGGGGAGACTCCACTCCCCTCAAATGACCGTCTGAAGGACCACATGGCCCCACCCAGCTGCTTCCATTCACCTGCTTGCAAGCCACCAGCCGCCACCACTGTCCTGCTTGCTCCTCCCCTTGCCCCCCCATGTCCTTGAAAGTGGGCATCACGGGGCTCGTCTTTCAGGTCTGCAGCTCCCATAGAGAGACAAGATGGTCACATTTCCACCCACTTGGAACATGGTGACAGTCTGGGTGTGACAGGCACCACACTCGGCGCCTGCTGCACAGGGCTGACTGCATTTTATATTATAGCAGCTTTTGCAGCATGTTTCGTCCACACGCCGTGAGCGGAAGCTCAGGAGGCGAGGGTCCTCAGAGTGGTCAGTTCCTCAAGGACACAGAGCTGAGGGAAAGAAGTGAGTTGCCCCCTCAGATGACATGTGGCTCTAAAAGCAGGTGGCAGCGGAAGGCTTTCTGTTCTTGCTGTGACCTTCACACACCCAATGCTGGAAGGGTGTCTGGGATGACTAGGTGACAGTGACAGCCTCGGGACACCTAAAACTGAAACTGAGCAAAAAGCCAGGGCTCAAATGTTCCCAAAAGGAATGAATATCAGAACAATTCAAAATAAAAAAGTAAAGCAAACATACTCCCTTTAAATAGAAGTGCCCCTGCTCTTACCAGATTTCAACTCTGATATATCGCTCTTTTGCAACTTCATAAAAGATCACGAAAGCCTTTTTCTTTTTTCTGTCTCTTTTAGTGTATTTCGTAATACAGGGACAAGGTACTCTGCATGCATATAGTACCAGTATCTCTACTGCTTCCTTTTTCACCTGGCATGGCCACCCGGTTATTACAGAATATTCCCAGCCAGGTCCTGCACAGGCTCCGCTTTGTACCCTGACAACCTGGAAGATTCCAACACCCCCCCAGACATGAGAGAGGAATGTGTGGTCTACTAGAACTTTAAGCACCTCAAGCTCACACTTGCTTGAGACACGCTTTTCACAGACAGGCAGTCTTTCCAAAGGGCGCAGATTTGCCCGATAGCATCACTCCCAGCTGCAGAAGGGAGTCTCTCATAGGGTCACCGGATGCCTCTGTCAGTGCCCTGATTTAGCCATCAGCGACACCACTGGGGTCAGAAGGCCCGTAAAGCACCCAGTAGTCATCCCTGTGTGCCCACCCCAGCCGTGCCCACCTGGAGCACACAGCACACACCGAGCCAGGCCTCGCTGACTTACAAACTGCCACAGTCCGCTCCGCGTGGAGCCTGGCCCTCCCACAGCAGATGCCATAAACCCAAATTAATCCAGATTGAGAAACTTTGAGCAGCCCATAATCAGCGGTCACCCACGCCAGGACACGCAGCACATGGCGGTCACGGGGTTGATCACTAGGGTCAAGTTCACTGGGACTGCGGGCAATGGGAACCCAACAAAGAAAAATAACGTGTGCTCCTCACAGCCTCTGGGATGTCCTGTTCCTGCCTGTCCTCCCTCTTGTCTGACCACAGTCCCTCATGCTTCTTTGTAGCTCTCTTTCCTCAGCCTGTCCCTTAAGTGTTAGTGCTCCTTAGACTCCTCCCTGATGCCTTCTGTTCTCTGCACCAGCTCTTCCTACGCACTATCATCCATCTCCATCGCTTTAATTATCATCCATATGTTGCTAACAGCCCCGGACCACATGGTCAGCCCAGCGATCCTTGTTCAGCTTCACAACCAGCTGTCCCTTGAATGTCTCCACCTGAACATCACACAAGAACTACAAAGTCTGGGGAAGCCGGGATGGCTCAGTGGGTTAGGCGCTCACTTTGCAGCCCCAGGGACCCAGGATCGCATCCCGGCCCCAGCCCGTGCGGACCCATATGCCGAACTGGGGAGTGCCCCCAGTTCAGTTCTCACCGGGGTGAGACCCTGGCCCAGTTCCTGCCCTGTGCAGCCCCACCCACCTGTGGAATGAAACTTCGTGAAAAAAACAATGATGTGCAACTGTGGAGACTGTTCTGGGCCCTCCCCCTTCTCTCTGTCTCTGACACTGTAGCTCTCTCTCTGTCAAAAACAATAAATAAATCTTTTTAAAAAAAAAAGAAGAACTACAAAGTCAGCCAGCTGAAAGGAAATGTATCCTCTCTCCCAATCTGCAGTTCTTCTAGTCTTGATTCTGAGGACCAGCACCCCACCCCATCCCCACTGAGCCGGGCGGAACCGGTGTCACCTCCTCCCTCGTTATGTCACCTCCTCCCTCATTATCACTACACAGTCGGCTTAGTGCTGAGCAGCTCTGTGTTGTGCCCCCTCCTCTCAGTCCTCACAGCCACTGTCCTCTTTCCAGTCCCCCTCCTCTCTCCCCAGGACCGGCAGCAGCCCCCCACTAGTGTCCCACAGGGTGGCCCACTCTGCAGTTTGCCCCCCCCCCAGTGTGGTCTTCATTTATTTTCTTTTGCTTTTTGAGTGCAAGTCGAATCAAGTCACTGCTTAACTCCGCTCAGCTGCTCCATCTTGCTCTGACAATCATTTCCAAGCCCCTTCAATGGCCTCTGGGCCCGATGGGCCTGTCCAGTCCTGGGGCTGAAGCTCTCCAGCTTCACCACATCCAATGCCGGCCTCACTGAACCGCGCCACAGCCCCTAAGGGAAGCGCATTCTTTCTCACCTCCGAGCCTTGCTCTTTCTCCTGCCTCAAACATGCTTTCATACTTTTCTCTGTTTTAACTTGTCCATGCCCTAAGTCACGGCTGAGGTGTCATTTATTCCCGAATTCTTTCCCTGGCTCCCCACATTTCCCCATCACAGAACATCCCACACTGTACGGAAATGGCCTGTGTCTGGTGGCCTGGCCCAGCAGTCCCCCCACCGCAGGGGGCTGGGCACATAGTGTCCCGCTCTGCGATCATGTAGCTGAAAGCAAGGGCAGACAACCACAAATGTAGCGGCGTCTGAGCCTCAGGACCCCTCACCCTCATGGGCCCCCTCCAAGCCCTGTAACTAATTTTGATTCGTAATTCTCAATACTTTTTCTTAAACGCCTATCTCTGAGTTGCATAAGCTTCAAGGCCCACAAGACCTGGATTCCCCACTGGCTACATGAATAAATGAGGCAGAAAGTGAGGCTCATGGAAATGAAACCACCACCCAGTTCAGGTCTCACTCTGTAATGTGGCACAGGCAGAATCTGAGCACACAGCGCCCCCTGTGGACAGCCAGCTCCTCACGCCGGCCTCAGTCCCTCCCGCAGGAAGCTTCGTGGAGTTTTATCGCTCACAGCACCTCACGGGAGCTGGCACAGGAATGCTTCTGGATAAAGGACTGCTGCATGAATAATTCTGAGATGCCATTCGTCACAAATTCCATCCAGCTCTCACATTCAGTACCCAATAAAATGGGGTTCTAACCCAGCAAGCCTTTATAGTAAGCCCCTACTGTGTGCAGAGCATGGCAGAGGGAGGGGATGGGGCAGGGCAGACAGGAGACTAACAACTTCCAAAAGCTGTCACAGAGGTTGGGGAAACATTGAAAAATATAACTATAAGATATGCAAAACAAGGAAGCTGGGATGGCTCAGTGGGTTAAGCGCTCACTTTGCAGCGCCGGGGAGGGGACCAAGGATCGAATCCCGGCCCCCCGCCCATGTGGACCCATGTGCTGAGCTGGGGAGCTCCTCCAGTTCGGTTCTCTCTCTGTCTCTGTATCTCTCTCTCGCTCTCTCGCTCTCTGTCAAAAACAATAAAAAATAAAAATAAAGATATGCAAAACGAATCAACTATCTTCACCTTTTTTACTGTTTCTCTTCATGTTCTCTTTCGTTCTTTCTCTCCTGCCACCCTCTAGTCTAATGCTGACTATATCAGTTACCTAGCAGCTCTGCTCAGCCACAGGACGGCCTTGGGTCACACCCTGGAGATTTCTAAGGAGGCCAAGTTAAAGCTGTGAAGTGAACAAAAACTGAACAAGGTTGTCACCGGGGTCACCAGAAAAACTCTCTGGGGAGGTGGTAAGTCCTTGAATAGAACCCAAATTTCACTTAGCCAATAGCATGAGTTAAGAAGTTAGGCATAAAACACTCAGTAGCTAACTCCCTCTCTGAGACTAAATACTTAGGAAGTCATCTAAAACTTCTGCCCATTTGTAAGTCTGAACCAGGAGGATACATGCAGCAACAGACACTAATGGTCTGGTCAGCTGGATAACTGGGGTGCAGCCTGGACCAAAAGCCCCAGAAAGTGGCTGTGGCCCCCTCTGCAACTCCCTAAGGTGTGTGGGAGGGGGGGGGGTGCAATGCTGTGCAAGCACAGGCCCTAAAGAGTGACACAATCCTGGCTTGTGCCAGACGCTGTCTTCTGGAAGTTACAGGACCTTGATTTGGGTCAAACCTCCTAGTCAATAATAATGGGGATGCCGGTATAACTCAGTAGCTGAGTAATTGCCTCACAATCGCAAAGTCCAGAGTCCGATTGCTGTTCCCGGCCCATGCAGCCCCATACACTGAACTGCAGCACGAGTGGTAACCACCAGGATGGCTCAGTGGTGAAGGTTCTCGCCTCCTGTGCTGGAGGCCCCCAGTTTGGTTCCCACCCCACGTAGCTCCACATCCACCTGTGTGGAATGAAACCATGTCACAACTAATGACGTACAACTATGGAGACTGCTCTGGGCCCTCCCTCTCTCTCTCTCTCTCTCACCTTCTCTTTCTCAAAAAATAAAAATAAAGTAAGAATAGCATATAGTAATATAACAATAGAGATAATAACACAACCACATATGGCTACTGAAGGATTAAATGAAATAAACAGGTAGTGTGTGCAGTAAGTGTGCTATAAACTTTAATTTTTTCAGCTGTTTTTTACTTATACACAGTATAGTGTGTGTGTGTGTGTGTGTGTGTGTGTGTGTGTGTGTGTGTGTGTTGTGATTCTATAGGTTTTAATCCATGGATAGACTCTTGTAATCATAATCATAAACAGGGTACAAAACAATTCCAACACCCAACCCCCCAAGAATTCCCTCATGCTTCCCCTCCTCAATCAGACCCTCCCCACCCCTGTCCCCAGTCCCCAGGGGTCTGTCTTTCCCAGGATGTCATAATGGTTCCTGCAGGATGAAGGCTTTGCGTCTGGCTTCTTAGACTCCACATAATGCATCTGCGACGCCTCACATTGTGCAGATGGATGCTCACCCCTCTTCACTGCTGAGCAGCGCTCCATTGTCCAGATGCACAGGTAGATAAGCCATCCGTCCCCTGAAGGACACAGGGCTTTTCCAGTTATGGGCGATTATGAATAATGCTGTCATAAACATGTGTTACGTGTTTTGTGTGGACATAACTATTTCTATAGGATAAATACTGAGAAATGGAATTGCTGGGTCACGTGGCAAGTGCAATGTTTATAAGAAATTGCCAAACTGTCTTCCAGAATGGTTCAGCCCTGCTCCATCCCACCAGTGACAGGCGGGAAGTCTGGTTGCTCCAGTCTCGCCACACTTGGCACTTCTAGAACTTTCCAGCTCAGCTATGACAGCTGGGAACTGTCAGTTAATTTTTTAAGATTAAACATTTCTATAAGATAGCATGTTATCTTCTACTTTATAAGATAAGACTTTCAGGGCAGCTGAGGTCACAGAAATGAAGTCTCTTTGATGACCGAAAACACCAGCATGCCAAAAAGCGACCTAATGGTCTGGCTCTTCCCCACTTCTTCAGCCTCATCTCCCATCACTGTCCCTCTTGGATCCTTCAGTGCTGCCAGATCAATAAGAACACTAAGTCACACTGATCGCACCCTTCTTATGTTCTGTCACATTGACAATTTCATTTCATCTTCTCACAGCCCTCACATGCCCATATTAGTTGTCACTGTACAAGGGCTGTCTGGAAAGTATCCAGTCACGTAATATGAAAAGTAGTCATTTATGGCTGGATTTTTTCTGGACAGCCCACATATCATATTTTTTGCTCCATAAGATGCACTTCCCCCCCCCCCCAAAAAAAAAAGTGGAGGGAAAAGTGTGTGCGTCTTATGGAGTGAATACTACAAAGAAGAGTGCACGTTGGGGACCTTAATGATGCCATGGGGAAGCCTGCAGCCAGATCAGAAAGCAGGGACTGCATGGAAGGAGAGCGGGTCCAGGCAGGTCAGGTGCATCTTATGGAGTGAAAAATACGGTATTTCTGGTTCAGGGGAGGAAACCATTGCTCAGAGAGACTGGGAAACTTATCTGAAATCGCAAAGCTGTTGAGTGGCAGGGCTGGGGCTCGATCCCTGGTCCCCCCTTACCCCACATGTGCCCTGTGTGCCCTGACCTCTGAGTCTGTGCTGTCCTCTTCCCTTCAGTCCTGCGGGGTTCCCACTCCCACCTCCCATCAGCCACTGCCATTCCCTGGGACAAACTCACGGCTTCTCATCTCAGCTCTCTCCTCGCCCCTTGTTGGTTCTTTATTTCATTCCTCACCATGTGGTGTCCTATTCATTGTGTATGTCTGCCTCCCCCACCGAGGAATCTCAAAACCAGGGCTCCAACCTTTTTGCTCTCTGTCCCCCAGCGCCGGGCCCCTGGGAGGTGCTCAACACCTGCTGTAGGTGTCAAGTGCACAGCAAGGCTTCTGAACCAGAGACCAGGCAGGTCGTACAAGTGCCACTGCTATGCAGGAGTTTTAGGAGACACTGACAGTCCTCCATATACATCCATGTGAGAGCATTATATACTGAGTAAAAGCTTCTCCATCAAAGAAAGGGTGTTACACAAATGTACACATAACTCTTAAGAGGGGCCCAAAGGCCCATCCCTACCAGCATCAAACAGAATTTGGCATATAATAAAGATGACACCAGGGACACTCCCCATGTGAACAGCTTTGGGGAGAAAAGAGGTGGAAGAGGCCCTTGTTCACATTCAGGCTACATCCTGTGTACATAAGCATGGCCGGCTTGTTTCTCTCCATTTGTATAGCAGGGCTATTACAATGTTTTATCCTCTCTTTCTATGACCCACAATTAAGAAAGATCATTTTTACTGTAAAAAAAATGAAAGGCAATTCATTAGCCCAAGAAGCACCATGAAACTCTTTGCCTGTGGCATAGATGACCACAAACCACTGCCAGATGGTGACAGGACTGTGACACAGCTGCCAGCACTCAGCTCACACCCAAAGGCCTGGGAGAGGCAGCTCTTGGCAGCATAAGCGTTCCATTAATGTATGTTGAATTAGCAGATTACTTTTTTTAAGTCGAGACATTTAATAGCATCAAATGGCCACAATCAGCTATTTCATGGGCCACAGAATCTTCACCAATATTCTCCCAAGTAAGGAACTTAAACACTGTGGAGACCACGTGTGGGCACCGACAAGCCCAAGCCTTTCCATCTCTTTCCCATGGACTGATAATGTTTGTAAATGCTAAAGGCTTGGATACAGAAGTTTTAGCCTTTTGTAATTCAGAACAAACATTTTGGGGAACCAAAAAGAAAGAAAGGAAGAAAACGAAGAGGCAGTCACATAGAAATATATTAATATTTCAATTAACATTTCATTTGCTACTCCCAAGCCAGATTAAGAACATTGCCCCCTGGCATCAGCTCCTGTGACCCTCTCCCAATGGCACGTTCCAGGTTCCCAAGCACTACCTGCTGGTTCTAATGGATTGATCCCTCTCCGAGCTCTGTGAGAAGCCCCATTACTCTCGTCATGCCCACCTCCTCACCTTCTCCCCATCCTTTCAGCAAAGTCCATATGTGGAGAATTACATGCAAGTCTGTTCCCATACTTGAATTCAGATCACCAATTTTTCTCAGTAAGTCAGAAGCAAGATCACAAACAAACCAATGTCTTGATGTCAAATTTCTCTTGTCTAGGGGAAGCCGGGATGGCTCAGCAGATTGAGTGTTCGTCTTGCAGCTCTGGGGTCCGAGGATCATATCCTAACCCCGGCCAGTGCAGACCCATATGCTGAACTTGGGTGTGGCCCCCAGTTTGGTTCTGTGGGGGCGGTATTCCCATTGGGGATTCCCCCAGCTTGGTTCCTGTCCTGTGGAATAAAACTATTTTGAAAACTAATAACATGCAACTGTGGAGACTGCTCTGGGCCCTCCCCTCTTTCTCTTTCTCTTTCTCTCTCTCTCTCTCTCTCTCTCTCTCTGTCAAAAACAATAAAAATAAATCTTTAAAAAAAATTTTCTCTGTCCAATGTTTTAGGGACCCCGTGGCATCATGCTTCATGGAAGAAAAAATAACCTCATGTAACCTAGTCATTAAGAACATAAAGGAGAATTTGCTTTAGCAGCTTCCATTTCTACGTCCACACTTCATCTGAAGCCAAACAATAGGCATGTTCCATGCTTGCTAATCAGATGTAAACAGCTACACTTTGGGATAAGAATTGTCACGTCTTCCCCTTGTACTTGCACACAAGCGCCCTAATACATTTTAAATGACAGCCATGAGCTGGTTTATATATGTAACAGCGCCGGGCAAGACAAGATGACCTTTCTAATTGTCATTATGAGAAGCACAATTGCAAGTGACTTTAAACATATGGTAAACTTCATTATGCTAAAATATAATAGCTTCTACTCTGGGTCTCATGATGAATATTAATGTCAGGGCTTCTGAGAAAAATGTGCTCTAAATTTCATATTGTGTAAAACCCTTTCACTACCAAAGCACATTTATTGATAGTCTTCAGGCTTCTTCATAGACACTACTAAACATTCCATTAACCGTGGCAAAAATGGAATGAATAATCATGACTCATTAAGGGAAGGACAACGATCGCCTTCACAGGCTCCAGGCAGGGCAAGAGTGGAAAGGCCGCCTGTAAGTGTGGATACAAGGACACAGCATGTACTGACAGGAGAGGGTGTCCCAACCTAGCGCTCAAGGGGAGCCTCCTGGAGAGGTGGGGGGAGCCTCCTCATATGTCATCCAGAGCACGGGAGGTCATGGGATGGATAGAGGGTCAGCGGGAGAGTCAGGGTGATGCTGAGAAGGCATGCAGGGAGGGGCGCGTGGGTGGACAAGGATATGGAGCATCCCAAAGGTGAAGGAAAGGAGCAGAAAAGAATGTGGAAGCTCATGGGGAGCAGCAGCAAGAAGCCGTGGGGAGACATGGTTGGAGTGCTAGGAGAATATACCTGACAGCTGCCACAGATATGGAGGTGCCTTTAGGAAGTCCAAATCCCAGTAGTGTACGTGACGGCGCAACATCAGTGCAAAGTGGCCTTTGAGTTGATACCATTACTGCTATTGTCTGGGGAGAGCAGGGGAGGGAGCTGCCACGAACCCAAATGTTCTCCACGTAAAGCTGGTGACAGTGTCAAAGGTCATCCATCTGGCATGCCTCCAGAATGGGGACAACCTTTCACTGTCTCCCTCTCACCATAGCTTCAGCGGCCCCACACCATGAACAGACAGCCTCCTTCAGTCCAGGAAGCATGCTCTGGAAGAAAACAATTCCTATGGGCAGGTGCTGGTTTTCCAGTGAATCCATTTAAGAAAGTGGGAATTTTTTTTTTAAAGGGCCAAAGACAATGAAGTATTGAACATGCAGAAAAAGTAAAACAATAGGTAGGAAACTGCACACCTCTCTCAGCTTCTGTTTTAATGGTTGTGAAAATGTTAATTAACACCTTCCAAGATTTACTGTAAAAAGTGAAAGTGGTTTCTTGTGGTCCCACTGCAGCAGTTCCCTACCTGTCACCTTTGTGTGCAGGGCCAGGCCCATGAGCAGTGATGCACGGCGTGGAAACTGCCCTTCTTCACTGGGAAGACCTGTCCATGCTATTCTTTGTTAAATAATTTGCACCCTGAGACCTTAAGAAGTTTTCGAATACATTCTAAACTATTTCAACATGTTATCATTATTTATAAAGATTTCTTTTCACAGTCTACTGCTAATCATGACGATGGATTAATTTCACCAATACACACATGTAAATAGGAGAAAATGAAGATAACAATATTATATACAGATAAGGAAATCATCAAATTCCTTCTCCCTTCCCCCACAGAAAACTAGAAAAAGAATATGAGTAATACACAAAATAATATAAAGGCACAAAATGTAGCAAATTCAACCTCATTAAAAATGGGGCATGAATTAAATACCACTGAGCCACACTCTGGCCCCTCGCTTCCAATCTGTAACTATCGACCTCACTGAGCCTCAGTTTCAGCATCTACAAAATGGGAAGATAAATTTATCTCAATGCACAGCTGTGAGGATTTAGTGACATAATGTTCTCATTATTGTCATAAAGGCCAAGGACAGAGTGAGAAGGTACCGTTACATCCACAAGCTGAGTACAAGTGTCTAAAAATATGCATGGGTTCCAGGCACCAAGGAAAACACTAAAAATGAAACTAGGTGCCCAGTTACTGACATTTTCTGGTGAACATTTTTTGTTCGGTTTTAAAATATGTTGATGAATGATATGCTCTTCTTTGTGAAATAAATTAAAATTTGAAAATAAAACTACTAGAGCAACTCTAGAAATTTTATAAGCTTCAACTCCAGGGGATTCTTGTGTAATCGAAAGGGGAAATTACTTTGCCTCCAAAAGGGTGGCACGTCCTCAGGCTTCCAGATCACTGGGGACTTCAGGGTTTGGTGACTCTCGGGGCAAACGTGGAGTCAGCCCTACTGTCACTCAGTCTGTGGAAAAAAAATGGGGTTGGGTGAGGGGCAAACAGACATTTGCTAAATGTTAATTTATCTGTCTTGCCAATACAATTGGGACATATGGACCAAAGTGAAATGCTGTGTCAGATACAGGAGTAAAAAGAAGCTCAAGATTTCAGTCACGTGGTCTGAGTGCGGGCAGCCTCCTTCCATTAAGTACACCCTGAAATCAGGGGAAAGCCAGGACGGCTCAGCGGGTTGAGCGCTCGCTTTGAGGCCACGAGGACCGAGGATCAAATCCCGGCTCCGGCCCAGGCAGGACCCACATGCTGAACTGGGGAGTTCCCACAGTTCGGTTCTCTAGCTGTCTCTGTCTCTGTCTCTCTCTCTATCTGTCAAAAGTAAAATAGAAATAAATATGCACTGAAGATAAAATAATTAC
>PVKE010005365.1:0-49147 GCA_004027555.1 Craseonycteris thonglongyai
TTTTTTTTGCCAAGGCCAGTGTTGCTGCCTAAAAAACGATTCTATAAAATGGTGATAGCTTCTTTTTAAAGAGCCCCAAGTGTTGAAGTCTTCACTTTATTTTGTTGTTTTGTTTTTCTGTTTTGTTTGCAAAATAGTAAGAGGGATGCTGGGGGTGGGGGGAGGGAGGCGGGCGGGGTGTTTTTTTGTTGCAAGTTTGTGAGGGAAAATGTTTGGGTTTGTTTCTACTGACCTGAATGTGTTGGATCTTCACGTGTTGTTTTGTTTTTGCTTTATTGATGCACGGATGCTTTTGAACAGTAGAGCGAAATGCTAGACATGGAGAATCTGCTCTGTTTGTCCTTTATACATTTCTGTAGTTAACAGAACACTGTAATGTGCCTTGGAGCTTAGTAACTTGTAATAAATTCAATTGATATTATTTCTGCTCCGAGTCGGCAAGTGTGTTTTTCCTAGGGATAAGGCCACACAGTTCCAACATGGGGGACACCCTATCTATCGCCACGAACACAAATGCTGGTGCCTTTGAAAGCCCTCAGATGGCATCTGTGGAAGCCCTTTGCTGGCTGGCTGCCCCTTGCCCTTAGTACCAGTCTATTTACATTCACCTCTGGGGCAGGACAGTCGCTGATTAAGCGATTTCTGTTTACTCTTCATCTTTTTTTTTCTTCCGGATGTGCTGCCCCAGCTGCAAATGGCACAGTCAGGATGGCTTTTTGGTGCCTTACTTTGTGGCTGAGTATATGCTGATACCCAATGCAGCTGTGACTTGTGCAAGTCGGGGGGGTGGGGGGGTGGGAAACGAGGGTGCTTTGCCTCTTAGACGGGGCAGAACTCACTGTTAATGCACATTTAAAGCAAAAACGCCACGGAGCTGAGAGCCATCCGTGAAGGCAGGAGGGGTGTGGGCAGCTGGGAAACAAATTACTCAGCCAGAATGCATTGGAAAAGCAGTTTCACCTTTCATTAGGCATTTTTCTTTCCCACCTTTTTGGTATGTATTTTTAAAGGCAGGACACTTAGCTGGTCAGAAGGCAGTTGTGGAGAAAGGGGAAGAGGAAAAAACCTGAGTCCAGTTCCTGAGCAAAGGTAGCTTATGACCAAACAAAACCCGTTTCCCACTGGTGAAGAAATGCAGTTCCTCATCTAATCAACTTTCTGGAGGCATATGTTGGGCACAGAGCAGCGGGGAAGGGGACTGAGGGCTGGTGTTTTTTAGAACTCTGAGCCCCTTGGCAAAGACCAGACAGCCCTCCCAGAGCTCTGGGAAGGCAAACAACCCTGGTGTGAACCTTGTACTTCCCTGGGAGGCAAATGGAACCAGAGTAGAGAACAGGAGGGAGGAAGCAAAACAACCGGCAATCTGATCTGAAATTTATTCCTGGCCACACCCCATTCCTGGTTGGGGCCAGCTGGGCCAGGACTGTCCCTACCAAGGCCAGAGGAAGAGACTTGATGCCCCCCACTCTCCCATCAAAGAGGGAGCAAGAGGGTAGGGAGGTGGTATGGGTGCGGGCATGTCTGGAGAAAAACAAATCACGGGTTAGCCCAGAACACCGGTGTGGGGGTTGGGTTGGTGTTAGGACTTGCTGTTAATAACACCCTTTTAGTTTCTGTTCCTGCTTAGCCATCACTATCATTGCAGTAGTGGAAACCGTGATGTGTGTGTATGTGTGTGTGTGTATGGGGGGGTATGGATATGGCATTTGATGGATCTGCTGCAGCCTCTTAATCCTGGTGCATGGGAGGTGCTTGTCTCACCTCTTTAAGAATCTCCCCACATATAAATAGATATTCGTGTCAGCTTCCTGCGAATGTGTCCTTGGATTTTCAACTGCTGCCAAGTGTTGTATTGGTGCTTATGAGTCATGAAACCTATTTTCATCCTCAGGGGTAATTAACTTGGGGTTGATAATGCATAGCAGACTGTAGGAAGAGTTAATTCTAAAACCATCCTGGCCTGGCTACCAATCACACATTTCACTTAAAGGTCTGGGTTGGCTTTTCTCATAAGCTCATTAATAAAAACCAAGCATGTTTCGCCTGGAAGATCCTCTAAGGTGCTCACAACCCCCACACCTAATGCGCACACACTCTGAAAATGGGTGAAGCTCAGCAGCCTGAGAATATAGTGTCGTGGGTGTAATTGAACCACCGCTGAATGAAGGAGCAGTGCAGCCACTGCGTTCACGAGCATGGGTGTGTGGATTACCTGTCCAGGTGTGGATCCTGTGAGCACTGTCCCACGGGAGCCAGCCCTGTTTTCTGCACATCTGCTCTGGCTGGCCTGCCATGCCACTGGCTCTTCATTGCCATGGTAATATGTTCCAGAACTTTTAGGATTACAAGACGCTTCATTTAGTGCACAGAGGTAGGAAAGGGGCCTGCCATTAGGAGCTGAGAACAGCGTAGCTTGTCCCCTTTCTTGTTTTTAGGGGTGATTTTTATGAAAAGGAGCTGGTAGCTGTAATAACCAGGCACCCAGCAAAGGCAGCCTGTGCATTTCACTAATAGAGAAACCTGCCTCTATGAAACCTGGGGGAGAGGAGGGAGGGAGTGGGAGGGAGAAAGCAGGTTGGGGGTGGCACTCCGGCTGGAAGTGAATGATAATTGTGCAGTTATAGTTTACCGTAGCCAGGGGCCGTTTGTTAAATGGCTTCGCTCCCTTCTCTTTTTTTGGAACCATGGGACCTTTTCCTTTGCTCTGACCCATTCAGCTGCTGGTCTGGTTGCCTTAACCAGTCTGGTTTTGATCCCACAGCTAGATTCCTCCTTCCTGGAAGCCTTTCACACAGCAACCTAGAGAGCGTTTTCCCCTCCTGAGGATTTTGGTGCGTTTCAGAGATTCAGGTGGAGGTCTCCAGCTGAGCCTGGGTTTCCTTCATCTCCAGTTCACCCTGATTTCCCCACCGCCTTTATTTCCCATCCTTCTCACTCCCTTCCAGCCCTCAGAGCCAAAGTGACCAACAGTTAAAAATCCCGATTGTATTTATCTATAGGCATTATTTCTGTAGCTAACCCACGCTGGATGTTTCTGTGGGGCACCCAGGTAGGGCAAGAAGGGCTTCAAGAGAATAGGCTGAGGGGGTCATTTTTTGACCTTGATCTCTGAAGGCTGCACCGTAGGAGATCCAGCCTGTCACATCCTACACTCACAGGTGAGCCTGCTCAGCCCCTGTGTGTAAGCGTGCATGCAGTTACTAAATGCAAGATTCCTGAGCATGTACCCCGGGCTGGTAATGTAATGAGTGCGGGAACTCACTTTTGTTCTCTCTCACTTTATCAAATCAAGGAAATTGGAACTAGGAATGACCCATGAAGTCATCTAGTGAAGTGCTTCCTAAACCTTTCTGAGGTTAGAGACACCTTAGAAAAATGTAATAACAATTATGAGTCCTTCTCCAGAAAGTACAGGTATGCCCACACACACGAATTTACATACATTTTCATCCCTTTTTAATAATGAATTTATGTATTTATTTTTGAATAGATAATACATTTCTCTGGTTCAAAATTCAGAAGATGCCAGAGGGAATACAGTACAACTGAGGTCTGCTTTCTACGACCGGCCCTCTGACATCCCGTTTCCTTCTGGGATGCAACCAGTGTTGCAATTTTTAAAGGGCTCTGTGCACACCTAAAGCCCATTCATGGAACCTGAGGTTAGAACTTAGGTCTCGTCCATGTGCCTTGTACAGATGAGGGCCCGAGGCACAGAGAGGTGAAGTAATTTGATCTAAGGTTACATGGTAGCAGAGTCTGGCTAGATCCCTATTAGGGAACAGCTCTAATAGACATTAAAATAATAATAATAAGGATACCTGGTTGAACCAGAGCTGTGCTTGAAAAAAGGCGATGATAATAAGGTGGGATAGAAGGATGAGCACCGGGCGGGGTGGGTGGTCAGTATTTTCACTACCTCTCGGAGGACTGGGAATAAGCATTTATCTCATGGTCTTTGCAGCCAGACCTTTTGGGGAAGGGGATGTTCAGAGACATTTTTAGGTTTCTGACTATAAATACCAAATGGAGCTGAACTAGTAGAATCTTTTTTCAACCTTTGAGCCGTGGACCTTCTCACCCCCTCCCCCTTTGCTGACTGGAAACTTCTGAAGGTTTCAAAGCAGTCAGATAAGCAACCATCTGAGCACAGAAATAAGTAGGGAGAAAGCAAGGTCGACCAGGACTCCTCCCACCTTTCCTTGAGGGCTTCTCTCCCTGTCACCATCCTCTGCCTGGTGGTGGTCTTTCCCCACTGTTCAAGAGGGAACTGAAGCAGAAAAGTGGCAGGCCAGGTGCTATGTGAGGTGCAAGGCAGATGCATTTTACACTAGCCAAATGTTACTCCAGCCTAGGAGAGAGTGCGATGACTTCCATTTCACAGAAGTGCCAGCTGCACTTGAAGAGCTGAACTACCCAAGGCCATCCGTGGTGTGCAAATCAAGCCCAAGGCGGTCTGGAGCCTGGACTATCCCCAGGACTCCTATGTTGTTCCCCGCAGAGGGGCTCTGACTTCTGACTAGGAGGGCCTGGGAGACCCAGTCCCAGAGCTTGAGCCTGGACCCTCAGCCCTCTCCCCATCTCCCAGCGTCTTCGTGTGAACCTGGCCAGTCCAGAGGGGGAGGGGGGGGCGGGCGGTCAGGAAGCCCCAAGGAGAGGGCCCTGCCTAGGCTCTGTTCTGGGGCGCACAGTGGTGCCGTCCCAGCGGTAAGTGCGATCAGGGGTTCTGGAGCAAGGCTGTTCTGAAGTCTTCCTCAGCTGCCTGCTGCCCCCAGACAGAGTGAGTCCACCTCTGTCTCAGCTTTGACTGAATAGAGAGGTGGGCAGAAAGCAGAGGGGGTCCTGGTTTCCCAGGTAAATGACCTCTGTGGGGAGCAGCAGGCCTGTGAGCTCCAGTCTTCCCTGGCAATCATGCTTGTTTTAGGAAAAAAGAAGGGGCAGTTGGGGATGCCAGGATAGCTCAGGGCTTGAGTGTTTCTCTCGCAGTCACAAGGTCCAGGGTTCGATTCCCGCCCTGGTTCATGCAAACCCATATGCCGAACTGTGTGCAGCGCAGCTGGCGGCCACAGGAATGGCTTAGCAGCATGAAGATTCTCGCCTCCCACGTGGGAGGCTCCCAGTTCGGTTCCTGCCCCGTGCAGCCCCACGTCCACCTGTGTGGAAGGAAACCATGTCAGAGCTAATGATGTGCAACTGTGGAGACTGCTCTGGGTCGTAACACCATCCCTCTTTCTCCAAATTCCGTAGCACAGCCAGCAAAGCCCTCTGCCATTTCTCCATCGCAGGGGTAGCATATTTAAAAAAAAGGTTTTACATATACACGATGGAAAAAACATCAAACAGCATGAGAAAGATACTCAGTGAAGAGTCAGGCCATCTTCTCCCCGGTCCTGGTCTTCAGTGCTCCTCCGTGAAGGAAGCGCGGCTGGCAGTTCATTTGTGTCCACTTCCAGCGGCATTAGGTGCCCAAAGAAGCGTAAGTTTAGAATATATGTCTCCTGGGGGGTAGATCTTGGCACAAGCTAAAGACAAGAAGGAAGGCCCAGGGCAAAGAACTGGACTTGGGTCTGGGTCCGGGGTGTCGCCTACCCTCAGAGAGTAGCTATTATTCTTCACAGGCTCCTGGGCACGGCACGTGTGTGCATGTGCACGCGCCTGCGCCCTTGGTCCACACCCAGTGCACCTACGTCGCTGCGATGTGTTGGGCTTGCTAAGTGAGCCCTTTTGTGGCTTAGGGAACATTTGTCTAAAAGGAATGGAGGTGGGGAGCGGCGGGGTGGTGGCCATGGGGGCCAGGCATCCCCTCCAGTGTTCAGGGCCTTCATCGCCAAGAGCTGCAATCCCCTCCCTCTCCCACCACCCCTGATGGCTTGGTGAAGCTGGCAGAATCATTTTTTTTGTTTTTTTCCTTAGACGACAGACCTGGAAACTGTGGCTAAAAGAATCAAGCAAGGGAGGAACTCCCCTGAGTGTCACTTTGGACGGCATAGTGGGCTAGGCATTGCCATACACTGTTTTCCCTTTATTGTGGCAAACCTTGAGGCCACTTGCTGCTCCATTCTCCTTTGACAGGAAAATACCCACAGTAGGTGCTATTATTGCCCCCATTTCACAGACAAGGCAACCAAGGCACAAAGCAGGAAACAACTTGCCCCTGACTGGCCGGCACTCTTCTCACGTCTGAAGGTCATGCAGCTGCTCCCATAGCCCCAAGTGCTCACACCTCATTCTCCACCAACCAGCCTCTTCTGGGAGGCCTGGGGTTTTGTTACAAGGAGGAATGAGCATTTAAAACCTGGAGCCCCAGCTCCAGGAGAACTGGCTGCCTCTGAGAACAGGTTTGGGAGGCTGGGGTGAGCTGGGGGTGATGCTGGCGGCCAGCACCCTGGGAGAGGCAGCTCTGGAATGCTGGGCCACGTGAAAATGAAGGAATTAACTCTGCGCCCCTGGGTCTCGGCCCAGACAGTCATGTGACCGCCTCCTACAAACTCCCCCTCCCCTCTTGTCTTCCTGAAGCAGCTGGCCTGCAACGCTGTCCTGCCAGGACCAGGCCACTGATTCCCAACATGCTCACCTGGGGGAGAGGGAGCCCTCTGGAATTAGGATCGTTTTAGGGGAGGTAGGATAGAGAAGGGGAGCGGTGGGGGGCCCAGAGCAGGCGTTGCTGGGGTCCTCCCCCTACCTGGTTTGAACTACCTGACCCAGCCCTCTGCCTGGAGGCAGCGTCTCAGGCTTCAGGCTGGTCCTGCCCCAGAGGGGCCTCCATGGCACCTTGGTGAGTAAGGGCAACCCAGCTGGGGTTGGGGGCGGCAGGGCCGGCCCTGGAGCAGGGAGCAGCCCCAGGCACAGCCTGCATTGCAAGTGACTGCTACCTGTCCTCAGCATGGGGGCAAAAGGGGCCAGCAGGTGTCTGTCAACCACAGCAGCTGCCTCCAGCACCCTGGGGACAGGGAGGGCCTCTGACAGCCTGTGCCTTCTTGTCTTAATCCCACATGGTCTAGGTCAAGCCCTTCTCCCTGGGAACCAGCTGAGTCAGAGCCTGGCCTTATCCCTTCATCTCCTGTCCCACCTGCCAGTGGCTCCTGCCCAGGGCTCTCCCTCCTCCCCTCCCAGGCATAGTGCCTGGAGCAGGGTTCCTGCTGCAGCAGGGTGGCCCAGGTGGCTGGAGAAGCCTAGAGCAGGCTGTTGCTTCTGTCCGCAACGGGGCTCCCCTCCCCCCTCTATCCTCCTATCACCCCCTGCTTCTCCTTCAATACTTATCAGAGGTCCATGCTTCAGGGAAAACCTGGATTCACCCAACAAACATGGACGGATTGTGGTTGGGGTTCAAGTCCGGGCTCTGCTGATAACTTTGGGCAAGTCGCTTGATCTCCCGGGGCCTCACGTCCTGTGAAATGGGAATACCCACTGGTGGGAGGGTTACAACCCTAAGTGCATGTCAGTGTCTGCACCATCTTGGCTGGGTTCATTGCATTCAATGAATGTTGGCTATTGTTGTCACCCTATTCTCGCTTCGCTCTGCGGCCCCTCTCCCCCCGCCCCCCACACTCTCAAGGCTAGGAGGAGAAGGGGATGGGTAAGTGCTCTGACCTTGGGGCCACAGGACTGCAGATGGGACACTGGGGAAAGACCCTTCCAGAAGGTGGAGCCTGTAGAGGAAGGAGGAAGAGGGGAGAAGGGGGCTAGGAGGCGGAGAGCAGGAGTCGCCAGAGAAGGGCAAGGCGTTAGTTAGCTTGGTTCAGCTGGAGTGTGGGGGGCTGTGAAGCAGGACCAGCAAGCTGAAGGGCTTGGAATTAATCTTGAAGGGCCTTTGAAGCATGTGAACAGAGGGACATAGTCTGATTTGCCATTTGAAAAGAGCTGTCTTCTGGTGGCAGTGTGAGGACTAGATTAGCGGGGAAAGAGAACCAACGTTACGAAACCAGCTAGGAGGTGATTGTAGCGATAAGGGAGGTGATGAAGCCAAATTCAAGGGGGGTTGTGATGCTGAGATCTGAGAGCTGCTGTTGGGAGAAGAGATAGCAGGCCCTGTGGCCCAGATGCAGGAGGCAGAGGCAGGAGGGAGGCAGAGCTAGCCCTCAGCTCCACATGCAGCACAGGGCAGGTTTAGGGGAGAGGTCCTGTCAGTTTGGGACATGAACCTGAGGTGCAGTGGGCCAGCCGGGGTGCGGGGAGACGCCAGGTGAGCAGGTGGACATGCCAGTCTGGGCTCTACAGACGGGTCTGGGCAGGAGCTGAGAGGTGCTGTCTTGTTGGGGGTAGTGGGAGGTCTGAGTTTGGATGAGGAAAGGGGGCGGAATGAGAAGACATGGGATGCTGGGAGCGTCTCACCTTCCAGGGTTGGAGGGGACGAGCCCCGGGCAGGGAGACTGAGGATCAGGAGAGAGGGGAAGACAGTCGTGGCAGTCCTGCCTGCCAAAGCAGATGCCGCAGGATGGGGGGAAGGCCTGAACAGTAGTCCTTCATTTGGCAGCAGGGTGGTCCCTGGAGGCTCTGGCCAGAGCCGTACCTGCAGGATGGAGTTAGGCAGAAGCTAGGACACAGGGTGGTGAGGTGAGAGCAGGGAAAGCATGAGGACAAGGGAAAGCCCAGCTTGTCCCAGGGTCTTGTATCTGAAGGGAAGGAAGGGGGCTGGTAGGGGCGTTTCTCTGATGTAAGCATTTTATAGGGAAGGACTTAGGTGAGAAGGAGAAGCTGAATGGACCAAAAGGGGGACAGTAATTAGTGGGTGACAGCCTTCCAGAGGGGAGGAGACATCCAGGACAGGCAGTACAGGGCACTGAAGAGTCATATTCGTAATGGCCACCATTTACATAGCACTGACTGTGCCAGGCACCGTCCTGAGCACTTTACGAATGCTGACCCATCTAGTCCACACAACAACCCTACAAAGTAGGTGCTATTATTACCCTCATTTCACAGATGGAGGACCCCAGGGTACCCAGCTACCATGTAGGGCTGCTGGAACCCAGACAGGTGCCTCCGGAGGTAAACGGGTGTCATGAGCATGAGGTCTGGAGCCAGACAGCCCGTAGCTCTTCCGTTTATTTGCTTTGCTCCTCTCTTCCTGAATTTCCCCACCGGGAGGATGGGCACGAGAATTGTACCTACCGTATTTTTCGCTCCATAAGACGCACCTGACCTGCCTGGACCCGCTCTCCTTCCATGCAGTCCCTGCTTTCTGATCTGGCGGCAGGCTTCCCCACGGCATCATTAAGGTCCCCAACGTGCACTCTTCTTTGCAGCATTCGCTCCATAAGACGCACACACTTTTCCCTCCACTTTTTTTGGGGGGAAAAAGTGCATCTTCTGGACCGAAAAATATGGTATTTCACAGGGCTATTGGGTGGATTAAATGTGTAAATGCCCATAAAATGCTCCAAGCAGGGCTTGGTTCACAGAACGCACAGGTGGAGGACTCACCTGGGACAGAATTGGGTGTTGCCTCTGACCCTGGAGCAGAGGGAGGAAGCCAGCACGGGCTGACAGAGGGCCCTTTGTGCCGCGTTGATCTAGTCCCGGGCCCTCTCCTGGGTCAGACAGGGCTCCTTGCAGGCCGGTTTAGGAGCAGCGTGTGCTAGCAGAGAAGAAACCCCTGGGACCAGATCCTGGTCTCTTCGCTCTATTCAGTTGCTATGGGACCTTCTGCAGGTCACTCACAGCCTCCATGCCCTCCCAGGCCAAAAGGGGCGTGATGCCCACCTGCTGGGCCATGGGGAGGATTCAGTGAGATCATGTGTGTGAGTAGGCGTGCCCAGCACAGAGTTGACAGGTGACAATAGGCAGAAGCTACCTCTCCCACTGCTCCAGGTGACAATAGGCAGAAGCTACCTCTCCCACTGCTGCAAACATTGTTGGAGCAGGGGTCAGACATGGCTCTTGCTCCCCAGTGAAATGATTCGCATTATTCGTGAGTCCTCAGCAGGGCTCCAGGCTCACTAAATGCTTGTGTGGTCAGATGAGGAAAGAGCAAGGACTAAGGAACTGGTGAAGGAGGAGGTGCTAGGATTAGTCCAAGAGGAAAGTGCGGCTTTGCTCTATAGCCTGTATCCTCAGGTAGCCTTGGGCCCACCTGCCTCACCCCGGCTCAGACAGCGCCTGTGGGATAAAGAGGGCAGATCCCTAGTTGCAGGCAGGTGTGACCTGGAAGATGAGGGTGCAGGGTCCCGGCACCTGAGGATGGGTGGTGGGGCCTCCAGGCCAGTGGGGGGATTTCCTTCCCAAGGCCTGTGCTGCTGGGGTCCTTGAAATCGAATGCACCTGCTTTGGCTGTCATTTCCCAGGTAAGAAAGGAGTTTGTTTCAATGGTGTGGGTTCTGGGCAGGACTGACTTCATGGATGTGGACTTGGGTCCTATAGTTGAAAGAGACGGTTCAGTGCTTTGCCATTGCCATCTTGAAATCCTTAATACCTTTGAACAAGGGGCTCCATGTTTTCATTTTGCCTTGGGACTTGCTCATCATGCAGCCCAGGGGTGTCCAATCTAGTGCCTTCCCTGGGTCACATGGGAAGAAGGACTATCTTGGGCCACATATAAAATACGCTAACACCAACGATAGCAGATGAGCTAAAAAAAAAAATTTTGCAAAAAAAGTCTCATAATAAGGAAGTTTAGGAATCTGTGTTGGGCCGCAGGTGGGACAAGCTTGATGTCGTCTGTCCTGCCTCTGGGCCCTGGCGTGTTTCCTTGCTCATGATGCACCTGTACCTGGCCCTGTAGAAACTGAGAGGTGCTCGGTGGGGTCAGAGAAGGCCAGGGAAGCCGCTTGTGGCTTTGTCTGTCTGGAGGCCTGGAACAGGGCTGAGGCCTGTGGGACTGAGTCAGGCCCCAAGCTGGCAGTGTGCTGGTCTCTGAGCCTGTTTACTCGTCTGTGGAATGGGGATGGAGTGACCACAGCACAGGGCCGTCCGAGGGTTAAGTGAGGCAAGATATGTGAAGTGCCTGGTTTGTGCCAGGTCTTAGCAAATGTTTGCTGTGGGGTGCGTGGCTGGGCCAGAAAGGCAGCTGCTCCTCTGGGAGACCACAGACGAGGGAGCATGAGTCCCTGCCATGCCCTGTGGAGGGTCAAGGGCCAGCCTTGGAACCATCGTCCAGGAAATGGGATGCCAGCCCTGCTCCAGAGTGGTCACCATCTTTGGCCACTTCTGACCAGGAGCCTTGCCATTTCCAGAGTGAGCAGAGGGAGAGTACATTCCAGCTGTGGTCCAGGGGTGGGAATTTCAGGCTGCTGGGCCTTGTTGCACGGCCCTGAGTGATCCTGCCTCTCATTCCCTGACATCCTCCCCACCTCAGTTAGCCAGTCTCTACCCTAAGGCAGGCCTCCTACCACCAGCTCCCCAGTGTAATGGTGCAGTGCCCCCTTCTGTCCAGAGGCCTCCCCCTCCAGGGGCTTGATTCACGGGCTGAGGCCACAGGCTCCGCCCCCTCACCCCTCAGCCCCTTCTGATCCTTGATTTACCCTGAACTGGATTAAGACCTTTGGCAGCTGGGAGAGCTGAGTGCCTAACGTGCACCTCCCCCCACCCCCACATAGTGTTCAAAATAAAAGCCACTCCAAAGCTTAAAGTCAGTGTGAGGAAGTTCCAGAAAGTTCAGATTTTTCCCAGGATGACTACTTCCATGGTGTTGTTGAAATCCTAAGAATCAGACCTTAACAAAAAACAGCCCCAAACCGAATCAAACACTTTGTTGCTGCCCTTTTACTTATTGCCAATGTCCTAAGCACATGCTTAATCTGCCTATTGGGTAACCTGGCCTCGCCTGCACCCTCCCCCATGCCAGAGAGGACAGAGGCCTGGCCTGCAATGTGGGGCATTGGGCTGCCCCGCCCACAGACGCCCTAGGGGAGAGGAAGCGCCGGCCAATTAGCCTCTGCTGGAGACCTGACATCAGTAAAGCCCAGAAGATTCCGCTTCCACCTCGGCCTTGGGTTCACCCTCTGCTCCCTCTGCCAGCACAGCCAGGGCCAGCCCTGGGCCTGCCTTCGAATCCTCCAGCTGATTAGGGAAGGCTGGGCTGTGTTAGTCCCCAAGCCTGCTGCCCGGGACTCCACACCTGTGGGCAGGTCTTCCGGCCCCAATTTCGGCACCCTCCCACTGTGGGGGTGGGGCGAGCAAATGCTGGAACTTCTGCAGACTTTTCCAGATCCTGCTTGTAAGCGCTGGTTAAAAACAAGCAGCATGTGTGAGAGAGGGTAGGAGGGTACAGTGGTTGGAGACAAAGAAGGCCGGCAGAAGGCTGGTGACAAGCAGGAAGAGCAGGCCTCCTTAGCACAAGCAGGGGAGATCCCAAAGAGGCTGATTCAGAGCTGCGAGACAATTCCGGTGGGAGGGACCTTTCGGAGCACTGCACGTTGCAGAGGGAACAGCCTAGAGAGGGAAGAACAGCGGTTCCTTCAGAGTGCTGTGTGTTCCCTGTCCCTGAGTCCTGTCCGACTCCTGGGGACCCTGTGAATGAGTGATGTCCACAATGTCCTGTCCTCAGCAGCCCTGCTCAGCATTATACAGGGAATCAAATGAGGTAATAGATTATTGTAAATGGTGAAGTCAGCTATAGTTGTCCATTATGAAGCATCGATGTTATTATTTTCCTAAAGGAAAAAGTTGGCTTCGAGGTTAGTGAAGGCAGTTGTGGGGGTGACCAGCAGAAGGCAGAGAGGCTGTTGGTACAGTGAATTTTGTTCCAGAGCCCTGAGCCCTCTGCAGAGGCTACAGATGGGTCAGGCATTTGTTTTACCTGTGCCCTGGAGGTATCAAGACACTGCCTTTGCTGGGGCTGTGAGGGAGGAGCAGGTGCTCACATGGCCTCGGGCTGGAATGCACCATTCACACTTGCCCAGTGCAAGGCCCCAGGGCCTATTTGGTGAGGAAGCAGTGATGGTTCCTTCCCAGCTGATCCCACCCCCAGGGTCTCCTGAAGAGGAGGGGCTCCTGACCTGTTTGAAAAGCTGACAGGCTGCACCTGTCAGGGGTTCTTGTTTCCCATCAGTCCAGTGGCTGTGGGGAGATTGGAGGCTGGAAGGCAGAATGAATGTCCCCCTAAATGGAGCCAGGGGTCCATGGCTATAGGAAGGGGAGCTCCTATACAACAACACAGCCTCTCTGGATTATATAATCATTTCCCTCAGCCCACTGCAGAGTATGCACAAGTGATAACTTGGAATAAATACCAATCTGGTTGAGGCAGGTTATCGAAACCTGACACTGTCCCTGCCCTATAGGAACGCCCTGCCCCCTCAAGTTGAGCAGATGCCTGGGCTGGGTGGGGGGCAATGAGAAACGCAATCAGGCTTTTAGAGCCAGGAAATGTGGATTGTCCTTGCTTTGTTTGGTCATCTGGTCAATTACCATTTATTCAGCATTTGGAATGTGGTCATAAATAAGCCAAAGTCCTTGTTATGATCACATTCCAATGGGGGAAAGTTTCAGAAACCCACAGATTGTTAATGGAGGGGCAACTGCTTTAGCTTCAGCAATTTGGCTTGGGTTTTGACATGTGAATAGGAGTTTACTGAGCAGGGAAGGGAATGCCCCAGGTCTTATTTGTCTGTTGGTTTGTAAGAAACCAACCCTGCACAGAATACAGGAGTGCTGGAAGGTGTTCTAAGGTCTCAGGAAAGCATGACTCAGGAATGAAGTCATTCTGGGTTAGAGGATGAATCTCTTTGATATTGCAATTTTGGCTTCTGCTCCACTGGTCAGGCCTTGAGCTCCTCCCTGGGCTGGGCTTTAAGAAACTGTGATCCAGACCCAATTTCTTTCTCTGAGGGTGGCTTCTAGTGCCACAGGAGCACAGAGGTAGAGAGAGGACATTTTAGGGGTGCTGCAAGATGTCAATGCACAGATGGAAGGCCTTCCCCCCCTTCCAGCCCTCTGCCCACCGGCCCTGGTCACACCCATTAGGCACCCTTGTCTCTCTTAACTTGCTCTTGCCTGGTCCTCAAATAGCCCAGTTGAGGCCTCGACCTGCCATTTTCCAGACCTCTCAGTTGGCTCGGTGGTTCACGACCCAGACTCCTACATGGCTCTCTCCAGTCATTCCCTAGGTCGTAACCTTAAACAACCCGATTAGCTCTGCAGTCCCCTAAGGGACTCATAGGTAAGCCCTGTTGGATAGCAAAAGGCCACAGTCCCAGACCAGTTGTGTGCCCACAGGGAGTCACGCACTTGAACATGGCAGAGCTGTGTTCACCACTTCCAGGACTGGATGGACCAGCTGCAGGGCAGAGCCCATGGAGTGGGCATGCCTCGCTGTTTGTGGCTGCAGCCCCTCATGGCTTAAACAGCAGGGAATGCAGAGCCATGCATGAATTTGGTCTCAGCTGAATTTGCGTGCGTCTATCTATGGATGAGTCAAACACATGTTCGATTATCATGTACAGTATTATCTTTCTTCAAGTTAGAGTTCCCCGTGTGGCAAGTGTGCATGGGGCTTTATCACCTGTTTCACCAAAGGGAAAGTCAAGACACCAAAGAGTGACTGCCCATAGTTTCTTTATTTTAAAGATTTATTTTTATTGTTTTTTGACAGAGACAGAGAGAGACAGAGAGAAGGGGGAGGGCCCAGAGCAGTCTCCATAGTTGACAGCATTAGTTTTCCATATAGTTTCACTCTACAGGTGGGCACGGGGCTGCGCAGGGCAGGAACTGGGTCGGGAGCCTCCTGCATAGGCCCCGGCAAGAACCAAACTGGGGGCACACCCCAGCTCAGCATATGGGTCCACCTGGGCCAGAGCCCGGATTCAGTCTTCAGTCTCCCGGCTGCAAAGCGAGCGCTTAACACACTGAGCCATCCCAGCTTCCCCAC
Source organism: Craseonycteris thonglongyai (assembly GCA_004027555.1). Lineage (NCBI taxonomy): Eukaryota > Metazoa > Chordata > Mammalia > Chiroptera > Craseonycteridae > Craseonycteris > Craseonycteris thonglongyai. The sequence continues at coordinate 14,807 of PVKE010005365.1, forward strand.
AGTTTCTTTATTTAGCAGATACCTATGATCACCTACCTGCCCACTGTTACTCTAAGCACAGGGGGATTCAGGGGGAAGCAAAACAAAGGCCTGCGCTCAGGAAGCTTACACTCTGGTGGGGCAGACCACAGACAAATCCATCTATCACAATGTGTCAGGGGGTGGTAAGTGGTAAGAAGATGGATAAAGTACATAGAGGACAGCGACTGACAGGATGGGGAGTGTTGTTATTTTATACAAGTGGTTCTAGAAGGCCCTGCAGGTGAGGTGACATCAGAAAAGAGACCTGATATATACACAAAGCAAGAGTGTTCCAGGCCACTGGACAATATGGTCACCATCATACTGCACTGCACTCACCTCTTTAATCTGCCTGCCTCTCTTGCGCCTGCAGCTAGGCAGTACTTCGTTGAAAGAAAGAATGACATTTACTCATCTTTGGGTCTTCAATTCGGAATATGGTCCAGGTATTGTTGTTGGCATGTTTCTGCCTCCCTCTTGAGAAGGTCTTTTGTGACACTGAATGTCCAGTCCAGCAACAGTGCCTGGAACAGAGCAGAATGTTTGTGGATTGACTGCCTTGTAGGTAGAATGCATGATCTGGGGCCTGCAGCTGGAGAGAGGACATGGGCCAGGGACAGAAGCACATCCTAGCAGGCAGGGGTAATCTCCCACGTCAGTCTCTGAGGTTGATTCAGTGGCTTTGTGTTGGTAGTCTACAGAAAAATAATTGTAAACATCTATATTATGCTATTCTAAGCATTTTATATACATGAATGCATTTAATCCTCATAAAAGCTTTATGTGACAAGTGCTATTAATATGCCCATTTTATAGGTTAAGGTTCTGAAGCCCAGAGAAGTTAAGTGATTTAGCTAAGGTCACACAGCTAATAATTGGCAAAGCCAGGATGTAAACTCAAGAATCCTTGTTCTTGTCCTCACCCTATGGATTCATACCCAATATCCTTACCCCATAGACTGGTCCCCTAGATCTGTCACTGGGGTGTTTGTGTCCTCAGAGTCTCTGGGATGAGCCCAGAGGGTTTACGAAATTCAACTTCCAGAAAGGTCAATATTAAGCAAAGATTCAGAAAAGAATTGAATATTTGATTCTAGGTAATTTAAGACATTCTTTTTGGGGGGAGCTAATCAAATGCGAGCCTTTATTGGGGGCGCTCCTGGGTGAGGTTCAGCGGAGAAGTCGCCTAAGACATTCTTATACTGTGATGATGACAGATGTTATAGTGAATAATACCCAAAGCCAGATGAATTGTTAAGATGAGAAAGGGAAGAGTTTTTCAAGAAATGCAACCCTCATGGTAGGTTGCAGGGCTTCTGTTCCCAGGCCTCCACCCCAGCCCCCAGACCGGCGTGAACTGTCATAGTCTGTGACTCCCCCACATCCCAGCACACTCACGCAGTCCGCAGCCACTGTGACCGTCTGGATGGAAGTGAATCATGGCCCACTGGGCTGGGCTGCAGTGGGAAACACTGCTTTCTGATTCTTCTTTGGGCCCGAGGGGCTGCCGGGGCCAGGTGGGGCGGGGGCTGGGCCTCCACTCGCCATAGGAGCTGGCACCGGGCTCAGGGTTTCCGATTTGTGACTGGGATGGTGTCACACGAGGCTGATTCTACGTCTCACCACAGATTCAGTGACACAGGAGGCAGGATGTGGAGCTTCTCGTGCTCTGCACTGTGCGTGCCCCACCCAGCCTGGCATTGGTTTGCAAAACACATCCTTGGATGGTCCCTCCTGCAGAGTGAGAAGCGTGTTCTGTGGCCTGTTTTCTGTGAGTCTGTGTATGGCAAGCCCAGGGACGCATGTCCTCACTGCCACGTGTCAGGGAGTGAGCCCCCCTGGGGAGACAATGCCCACGGGAGTTTTCAAGGCAGAGCAAGACAAACGTCAGCTGACACTTCCACCCACTATTGACAAGATGCTGACGTGTCTGGAAGAGGACAGGCCTGGTAATTAATGCGCCAGCGTCTTCATTGACAAAGCGAAAAAGCAAACACACAGGCGAAGGGCATGAGTCACGCAGGGAGACAGTGGTGGTGGAGGAAAAAGGGCCAAGGGTGTGTGGCGTGTCTGAGGGACAGGAAGGGTGCTGGCAGGGTGAGCTGAGAGGGGAGGGAGAGAACAGCAGTGTCTGCCTCTGTGAGGAAATGTGTGTGTGTGAGACAGAGAAGAGGTGAGGGAACTGAGAGAGAATGTAGGGAGAGGGGGACTGTGTGTGTGTGACTGACAGAGCGGGGGAGGGAGAGGGACACAGGCAGGGAGGGAAGACGGCTGGCGGGCTTCTCTCTTCCCTCCTTCAGCCACAAGGGCTTCTGGAAAGCCCTGCAGTTTGGAGTGAGGGACATGCAGGAGCGGTGAGATTTCATTACCTTTCCCTTTGTGTGATGTTTTCGTGTTAGAAATGGAAGATTGGAGTTATAAATAATCCAGTCACAGCTGCAGCATCCTGGAGATTTACGGTGCAGGGCCAGCCAGCTGGGGGCTGGGGGCAGGGTGCTATTTGCTTTACAAAGCCAGGATGAAAGGCTAAGGCTTCTGCCCTCCATCTTCCCAGCCCCAGCCGGCCCTCCTGACCCCCAGAGCCCAGGGGAGAGAGGGTCACACGTGCGTACACCCCCACCCCCACCTATTGTCCTGGGCAGCCTGGAGCTGAGCTCTGGGTGGTCAGCTGGGGAAGACTGGGGAGACCAGTGGGCATTCCCTGCCCCAGGGGGCCCCACTGTGCTCAGCGGCCTCAGATAAGGGGCTGACCGGTGGCAGGGCTCAGGTCCCTGATGTGTGGACAGTCGCCCACCATTCCTGTTTCTCCAGGATGGGCTTGTTCCATGCCTCATCAGCAACGACCCCCAAGCTGTACTTGGGGCAAGACTCTGTGAGGGGTGGGGGTGCCCTCTGTCCTGGGAGAGGGTGCACACCCAGCTGGCCTGGGAAGGGGCCATTCCCCAAGAACATGGTGGCTACTGGCTGGGACAGTGACACCCGGCAGGGGCAGCGAGTGTGACTAGGGCAGTGCAGTGGCAGGGCAGGGAGGAGGAGTCCAGTGTGCCCAGATCACCTGCCGGGATCTGTGTGCAGCGCTGCTGTGAGGGGCGATGGAGGAGGCGAGGGGAAGCATTTGGGAGCTCAGCCACAGGCTCTGCTCAGGAGCCTCCACAGCTGGAGAAAGAGGGGTGGGTGTGGGGGTGTGGGAGAGCTGGTTCAAGGCACCCCTGCCGCACGCTTGGGCCTCCCTGCAGATTCCCACCGCAGCACTTTCCTAGCTGCGTCCCACAGCCCTAGGCCTCGAGGGCAGGAGCCCTGCACGCTCTCAGTGAAGCCCAGCACCAGCAGGAGCCCTGGCACCTGGTTGCTGTGCATGGAGTCTGCAGAAGGGGCCAACTCTGGTGCTGAAGCCCTGAGGGCACCCCAGTGTGCACATGCTGGGAGGGAGGTGTGGTGAGGGAGGGGCCCCACGCACCCCACATGGCTCCTTCCTGCCCAGCCTCAGGCTGCCCCTGGGGCTGAGGGACTCCAGGCCTCCCCCCCCCCCCCCCCCCCCCCCCCCCCCCCCCCCCCCCCCCCCCCCCCCCCCCCCCCCCCCGTCCCGCTCCAGGGCTGGTGTAGCCGTTACCTTGGGCACCAGCCTGTCACCTTAGCAGTTTCTGCTTTGCTTTCCTTCTAATTCCCTGAGCAAATATTGAACATCCAGAGAAACATCTGAATCCTGGGCCTTGGGGTGCAGGTGCAGGTGGGATTGCAGCTGGCTACTCCTTGGGGTAGCTGAGGCTTCTGGCAGAGGGAGGTTGCTGAGGTGCTGGGGTGTCTACCTGGAGGGTGGAGAGGGGCCCCTCCCCCTCCAAGGATTCCTCCAGGAGTGGCATCTGTTGCATAACTGTGGACTTCCAAAGCAGCCACACGTGGGTGGTGGCAGGGTCTTATCTGGTGCGGGGCAGTCTGTCCTTCTTCAGCCCCGCAAAGCACACTGTGTCTGGGAATGGGGCACACACAGCAGGTCTGACTTACTTCCCTAGGGTGCCCACAGGTAGCTCAGCTGAAAACACAAATGACCTCAGAGCCAGCTGGCTAATTTCGTGACTGGCGGAATCAGCACATTCAGAAAGGGAACTGGGAGACTCCGAGGGCCTCCCCAACATGCAGCTGACATGCACCCTCCCCTGATGCATTGCTGGTGCACTGTCAGGACACCTCCCACCCCTGTCTGCACTGCCAGTGTGTCCTGACCAGTGTCCACTCCTGCTAGAACCAGTTGTGCCAGGCGGTCTTATTTCAAACAGCAGAACGGACTCTGATACTTTTAAGCAGAGATTTATTGGGAGGATTTGGGGACGCTCACAGCATCCTCAGGAAGCCCGGAGACACAGCCTGGAAGACGGGCAGGATCCAAGAATGCTAGGATGGCAGCATCGCCACCAAGGTCATGCCACAGGGCAGTCTGCATAGGATGCCTTTGCTGTCACCAGCCCTGTGTCACCCGTGGTGTGAATTTTATGCGTGAACTTGACTGGGCCACAAGGTGCTCTGATATTTGATGGAACGTTATTCTGGGTGTGTCTGTGAGGATGTTTCTGGATAAGATTCACATTTGAACTTGTAGACTGAGCCTAGCAGATGGCCCTCCCCCAGGTGTGGGCTTCACCCACTCAGTGGAGGACCTGGATAGAGCCAAAAGGCAGAGGGAGGGGGAGATTCCTCTCTCTTCCTGAGTGCTGAACAGGGACATTGGTCTCCTGCCCTTGGACAGGGACTTGCACCATCGGCTTTCCTGGTCCTCAGGCCTTTGGATTCAGACTGAAACTTGCACTGCTGGCCCATACATACTCCTGAGGGAAATTCCCACCCTCAGCCCGCAGACAGGAAAGGAGCATCGCGGGTGGGCTTCTCAGGGTGCTCCTCTGGAGCGCCACCCTTCCATCCTTTCCACCCAACTCTGAAGTCCAGGAGGCCACCCTGTGTGAGCTGCATCAGCTGAACTCCCCTGCCTTTTGGTTTCCGGTTGGGTTTCTCCAACAGGGGGCCCCATGGAGGAGACTGGCGGGTGGGAGGAGAGAAGCTGGGGTCTTTGTTTCCCTGGCTTCTGTCCTTTGCAGCTATGGCTCTTTCCAGTAGTCAGCCATCTCCTGCCCTGTCCCATCAAGGTCTTCAGCGTTTCTTCCGGTTCTCCTGCACTGACCACCCTTGGTAAACAGCCCCTTTTTGAAAGGCTCCTCAATTGCCCTGTTGGAGGGTAATGCCTTTTTCTCACGGGGCTCTCAAATGATACAGGGAGTTTGGAGATTGGGAGGTAAGAGGCCCAACAAATGCCCGTCACATAGTGGTTCAGATGTGCAACGGAGGCAGGCAGCGCGGGACAGTGGCAAGAGCGTGGACTTCGGAGACAGACCTGCTACTAGGGGTCTGAGTTCTCAGCCCAACTTTCATTGACCTTGTGAACTTGGTTGAGTTCCTTAATCATGCTGACTCTCCTCTGCTCTTCTGGGAAATAAAAGCTATATCTCATGGATTTGTTGTGAGGACGGAGTGAGAGGTTTATCAAACACTTGGCCCGTAGGGTACCAGTGATGGCAAAAGGGAGCCCACCTTGTGTGCCAGCCCCAGTCCATCAGTAATGACTCCTGGGAACACTGTGTGGAGAATTCTGCCACCTCGTCCTGGCGCGGGAGTGATGAGTGTGCTCCTTGTTGGTTAGCGGTGTCTGTCACAGCATGGACAGGGAAGGGCCGTGCGCTTGCCTTCTCTTCTGTAATAGGCGCTCACTTCATGATAAGTACTGCTTTTCATATTTCTTTGCTCCTTCCGAAGAGAAGTGGGATTCTGCTGAGCTCGGAAAGGCCAGGGTCCTGCTTGTTTGACCAGTTCCATTCCCACTAGCACTGCCCAGGGCCTGCGTCACTGAGCATAGCGGAGATACCTCAGCAGTGTGGAGGCTCCAGCCAGCCCTCCCCTTTAAACAGCGAACTGCTTTGCTCTGTCTCGGTTGCTCAAGGTCTTTCTCCTGGGACCTTCTCGTGCTCTTTTCAATCCTCAGATGCCCAACTTGACTCTCCCTGCCAATAGGTACACTTCTCGCTTGGTCCCATGTTCACCACCTTCTCGTCATAGGGAGTTAGATAAATTAACTTGAAATTTTTCACTCCTGTCACCCCATTCTCCAAATCTCCCCTAATATCTCCTGCCCCAGCTCAGAGGCCCAACATTATTCCAACGACACACACCAGAGCTGGTTGAAGGTAGAAGCAGAATCATGGCCACAGGCATCCTGTGATACATGCTAAAGCCTCAGTGATCACTAAGTGGTCCCTGGAGGAACAAAAAAGGTAGAGGGAGCAAGGAACCCTTTCCCAAAACAGTCTCTGGTTTCACTGTGCATAGGAGTAACCTCCGTCTGTTCATGGATTCCAGGCACATTTCCCAAGCACCTTGCTCTGTGCTGGGCAGTGCACAGAACAGATAGGGTGTCTGCCTCAAAGGACAGACAGACCAGTGTAGCCCCCTTAGCGCAGCAGTGCAGTGAGTGCTGGAGGACGCCAGCGCAGGAGGGGCCTCTAACTGGAGTGGTGGGGCGGGGCAGTCGGGAAGGCTGCACTGAGGAGGTGGCTCCTACGCAGAGTCTGGAAGGATAAGCAAGCTCTTCCGGTTGGCAGAGGAGGCAGTGTATGCAGAGATCTGAAGGTGTGTGTTTTAAGAGCTGCCCGTTGCTGGCAGGTCACTGGGCTGGGCTCAGAGCTGGAAGAGAGGAAGTGCTGCAGAGGAGCCGCTGTGGGGAGCGGGCTGGGGGGCAGGTCCTACAGGGCCGTGGAAAGGCCTGAGGAGACCAGGCTTACCCCAGTCCCCCAGGCCTGTGAGTCACTAGCAGTGTGGAGGGAGCTGATTAGTGCTGGGGGTGGTGGGCAGGTGAGCCACTGTGGCTGAGGAACAGCCGGGAGGGCGTGGAGCGTCCCCCACCCGATGGAGGGAGGCTTTCATGAGGCTCTGCATTAGTTTAATAACTGGCCGACCCCACCATCAAGTGCAATTTAGGGCAGAGCAGGCATTTGTTCAGGCATTTTCTTTCTCCAGTGACTAAGTAGGCTTACAATGACCTCCTCCTCTTAGAAAAGCCCAGATACCTTCTTCTTGGCCACCTCCCCTGCTCAGACCTGCTTGTCTTTGGAAAATGGGGTGTCTGTGTAGCTATGTGTGTGTGTGTGCATGAAAATATCTCATAAATGTGTGAGGAAGTGTCTAAATGGGAACGTGTGCTAGCATGTGAATAAAAACATCTCATGGGATGATGGGATAGCTTAGTGGATGAGTGCTTGCCTTGCAAAGGTGAGCTCTGGGGATTGGTTCTGGGCCCCGGCCCATGCCAGCCCATGTGCTGAGCTGAGGCACAACTGGTAACCGCCATGACTCGGCGGTGAAGGTTCTCACCGCCCATTCTGCAGGTCCCCGGTTTGGTTCCCGACCCATGTGGCCCCACATCCACCTGTGTGGAATGAAACCATGTCAAAAAACTAATGAGGTACAAGTGTGGAGACTGCTCTGGGCCCTCCCCTTTTTCTCTTTCTCTCTCTCTCACCTTTTCTCAAACAATAAAATAAAAAAGAAATAAAAAATAAAAACATCTCTGCGGGCGCCATGTAAGGAAGCATATGTGCATGAGACTTGTATGCCTCTGTTCAAGTTGAGGAGTGTGGACCCATGCATGTAGACTAAGGTGATCAGATTTTAGCATTGGTAAAGCGGGACACTTTTGACCAGGGGGGAGGGGGTTCTTGATTATAAATTCGGTCTATCTCCCACCGTTCCCTAGCTTGTCGTGCATTCTTTCCAAAACTCGGGACTTTTTCAAAACGCCGCGGGACATGGGACAAATTATTAAAAATCAGGACTGTCCCGCCAAAAGTGGGACATCTGGTCACCTTAATGTAGACCTATGTCCAGGAGAGTGTGTGAGGTGTGTTTGCAGGATGCATGGGATTCTATGCAACCGGCCACCATGACTGTATTTGCAGGAGAGAAGTTGGGCTGGGATATATTTATATTTATTAGAGCAATAAAATGCCAAACTGGTCTTCTTGCTTCCCCTCCTGCTCCCTTGTAATCTCTTCACCTAGCATCCAGTGTGAGATTCTCAAATACAAATCAAACACGTCCCTTCTAAGCTGAAAGCCTCCAGTGGCTTCCCACCACATCTGGAATGAATCCAAGCTTCGGACTATGGCCTACATCATGTGCCCCCACCCCAATCTTTGAAACTTTGTGGCCTTCTCTCCTCCTACTCCTCAGGCACCCCCTGCCTCAGTCACATAGGCAAGAGCCTTTGTGCCCAATGTTCTGTCTTGCGGCCCACTTTGTTACCTGGTGCTGTCCTGGCTCCAGGTTTTAGCCTAACATGATGACATTATCAGCGTGGTCTTCTCTGACCTCCCCATTTAAATTGGCATCTCCCCTCTCTCTCTGTCCCATCACTGACTCTTTCCTCCCCAGCACTAGGCCAACTGAGTCTGAAGCAGATGCTAAGACAAAGTTAGGTGTGCCTGGGGCTTAGTGGGGAGCAGCCCCTGAGAAGAAATAGGGAGAGTGATGATGGGAGAGGGGCAGGGTGGGGCCCTCTGATCACAGTGCAGCTCTAATAAGGTGTCTGCCAGCCCGCTGGGGTGCCTGGAGCAAAGACTGCCCAGTAGAGGAGTCCTGAATTAGGTGGAAATAGCTAGACCCTGTACCGCACCTGGGTCCAGCAAGCGCTGGAACCATCAACTCAAAAGCTGAGCTTCAAGAGAATAAGACAAGCCACGGACTGGGAGAAACTATTTGCAAAAGACACATCTGATAAAGGACTGTTATCCAAAACAACGAGCTCTTAAAACCCAACAATTAGAAAATGAATAACCCCATTAAATAATGGACCAAAGACCTGAACAGACTACCTCACCAAAGAAGATATACAGATGGAAATAAGCATATGAAGAGATGCTTCACATCATATGTCATTAGGGAATTGCAAATTAAAACAATGAGATGCTACTATACACCCATCTGAAAGATCAGATTCCGGAACACTGACGACAGCAAATGCTGGTGAGGATGTGTTGCAACAGGAACTCTTATTCATTGCTGGTGGAAATGCAAAATGGTGCAGCCAGTTTGGAAGACAGTTTGGCAGTTTCTTGCAAAACTAAACATACTCTTCCCATACGATCCAGCCCTCACACTCTTTGGCATTTACCCAAAGGAGTTGAAACACATGTCCACACACAAACCTTTACACACGGATGTTTATAACAACTTTATTTGTAATTGCTTTATAAACCTTGGAGGCTTTATTTATAATTGCCAGAAGACCAAGATGTCGTTCTGTAGGTGAAGGGATAAACAAACTTTGATATATCCAGACAATGGACTATCATTCAGCACTAAAAAGAAATGAGCTATGAAGCCTTGAAAGGCTATGGAGAAATCTTAAATATGGAAGAAGCCAATCTAAAAAGGCTAGGTACTGGATGATTCTAACTATTAATATATGGCGTTGTGAAAAAGACAAAAGTATGGAGATGATAAAAAGGTGTGTGGTTGCCTAGGGTGAGCTGGGAGGGAAATGACTAGGTGGAACAGAGGATTTTCAGGGCAGTGAAATTATTGTGCATTGTACTACAATGGTGGATATATGTTATTACACACTTGTTCAAATCCATAGAAAGTGCAATACTAAAAGTGAACCCTCGTGTTAACTATAGACTTTGGGTGATAATGATGTGTCAGTGTGTAGGTTCGTGAATTGTGACAAATGGACCACTCTGGTAAGGATGTGGGTGGTGGGGGAGGTTGTGTGTGTTTGTGAGGGTGGGCAAGGGGTTGAGGGGAAATCTGTGAACTTTCTGCTTGATTTTGTTGTGAACCTAAAAATGCTCTAAAAAATGAAGCCTGTTTAAAAAGAAAGAAAGGAAAGAACCCCCCAGACTTGCTCGTTGGGTCCCTTCTCTTTTCTCCTCATCCTCATCCTTTCCATCTGCTGTCCAAGTGTTTTCTGACTTCCTCACAGGGGAATGTGTTTGCTAGGCGTGCCTGCCTGCCTCTCCTTTTCTTCTATGGTTTGGCCAGATCCTTTGTTCAAGATTTTCCAGTGCGGGGGCTGGCCTGGCTGGGAGCTCCGCCATCTCTGCAGTTCCTCAGCCAACCTTGCAGGCCCCCCCCGCTACTGCAGCTCCTGCCCAGCCACTGACCTTCTACAAAGAATTTCAACAACAAACGACAGCTTCGATCTGCTCTGTAAGCCCTGTCCTGGTATAAATATGTACCCTGACACCCAGCCCAGGAGAAGAAAATTCAAGATTGGAGAGAGAAAAAGAAAATCCTGGATAACTCATTGCCACCACCTCCAGCCAAGCTTCATCTGAATCTTGGTGTCAGACTGAAGCAAGAGGAAAACATCTCCCCTCTCTGTCCTCCAGGGACAAACTTGAGGGGAGCCCATAGGCTCCACTTCCACCGCCCAAGCCTTGACGAAGACATCCAGAAGCACTAACATCTGAAAAGATGAGGCCATCTTTGTCCCCGGGAGTGCTACAAAATAAAGTCAATACTTAGCCACAAAATAAGTATGAGAAAGTCCCTCAACATTTTGAATTTTTCTATGGTGACTATTTTGAAGTTTTGTATTTTTTGAAACATGAAACACAAAATTCCTCAGTGTGTTTCTCTGTTGCTGGTTCCCTAAGTACAGGTTGGGTTTGCATGCTGCTCTTGTCTGTCATCATCCTAGCTGCCCTTCCTGTCCCTGCCCAGCCCTGCCATGTGCTGAGGCTACCGAGGGGGTGGTTCCAGGGCTGACCTGGAGGACCTCAGGGGTTCTCCTACAAACATAGGATGGTGTCAGGTGGGGAGGGCCACACAGTTGAGTTCTTTTTAAGATTTATTTTTATTGTTTTTGACAGAGAGAGAGATAGATACAGAGACAGAGAAAAGGGGGAGGGCCCAGAACAGTCTCCATAGTTGCACATCATTGGTTTTTCCACATAGTTTCACTCCACAGGTGGGTGCAGGGCTGCACAGGGCAGGAACTTGGCCAGGGTCTCACCCCAGTGAGAACCGAACTGGGGGCACTCCCCAGTTCAGCATATGGGTCCACATGGGCTGGGGCCAGGATTCGATCCTCGGTCCCCAGGGCTGCAAAGTGAGCACTTAACCCACTGAGCCATCCTGGCTTCCCCTCAAGTTCTTTTTTAAAGAATTATTTTATTTTATTTGACAGAGATAGAGAGAGACAGAGAGAAGGGGGAGGGCCCAGAGCAGTCTCCATAGTTGTACGTCATCAGTTTTCGACATGGTTTCATTCCACACAGGTGGGCAGGGTCCATGCAGGGCAGACACTGGGCTGGGGACCTCCTGCATAGGAGGCATGCCCCCTTGAGCCAGGGGCAGTGAGAACCCAACTGGGGGCCTACCGTATGGGAAGCATGCCCCGGGTTCAGCATATGAGTCTGCATGGGCCCGGATTTGATCCTCGATCCCTGGGGCTGCAAAACGAGTGCTTAATCTGCTGAGCCATCCCAGCTACCCCCACAGTCAAGTTCTTGCTTCGTATTTCTCAGGCACACCAGCTGATGGGGGTGAGATAAGTAGAGAGCAGAGAGGGCACAGTCCTGGGTGGGCACTGGGAGAGGGCATCATCCTTGGCTAGGGCAGCCCAACTTAGAAAATCAAACTTGAATCAAACCAACAGACAGCCACGGAGGTCCATATTGCAGGCAAAAGCGGAGTTGGGTGGGTGGGGCAGGCCAGTCCTGGGAGGCCAGGGGTAGGGCAGAGGCCTTGGGCTCCTCTGTCCTGCAGGGACTCAGCTGGTGGAACAGGAGGTCGAGTACGCACTGCAGTGCTGCCCACCAGGTGCATCTCCTCCTGTGAGTGCTAGAGGATAACACACGAGAAACGGAAGCCAAGGTTCCGTGCCTGGCAATGGAAGGGCCTGTCTCTCTAACTGGGTCAGTATTGAGGTTTTGCTTCAGAGTGCCCCCACCCACCCCAGGGCCCAGAGGCCGGGGCTCCGCATTGGTCAGTTTTATCATTACCTGACTTCTTCTGAGGCTGGAGGGAAAGGTGAGTCGCCTGGAGGCATTTGTGTCATAACTGCACAGTTAGCCCTACTAAGTGCTGCGCACACAGGTATATGCTGCAAATATACGGTCCCATTCACACAGCATCCCTGCACTGTGGGCATTACAGGCCCCATCCTCCAGATGAGCTCAGAAAGGGAAAACGTGCCCACAGTGACACAGGAAGCACATGGTGGGACAGCGGGTCCCCTGGAAGGGGCAGCTGCATGAGTGCAGAGCCTGCTGGCTTCAGCTATCAGCCCAGGTCACAGCACCGAGTGCCGTGATGGGTGTACCACAGACAAGGAGCAAATCTCTAGTGGAAGAATGAGTAAGGGAATGATCCATGAATTCCTTCTGGCCCCAGTCGGTGTTCTTTCTGGTGGGGCTCTGGGAGCCGGAAGCCAAAGCCCTGGGTTCTCCTGGTGGGACCGGCTCCCAGGGCCGTGCTGGGGGGAGCGCCCTGGTGAGGGGCCCCAGAGGGCCGCACACGGAACCCTTGCCCTCACCCTTGCCCTCACCCTTGCCTTGCACAGCCACTCCTGCTGGCCACATGCAGGCCCCGAGGAAGGTGTTTGCAGCACAATAAACATATGGGCTGTGCATCCAGTGATTCAGACGATTCTACCTCCCTTTCCCCCTCAAACCATGCCGTTCCCATGGCAACCAGTCTCACCCCATCAGTCTGCTGAGGGCATTCCAATTAACCCCTTTCTGGCACCTCAGTTATGCTCAGCTCCCTGTCCATGTGGCCCAGATGCCCATAACTCTGCTGCCCACGGGCTACCGGGAGAGGCGAGGTGGCGCTGTAGGCAGACGGGTAGGCTTCAGGGCTCAGAGGGCCCAAGTTGAAGCTTTGAGTCAGCTGTGTGAATTTGAACACACAAATAAACCTTTGAAGCCTCAGTGTGCTCTTCTGCAAAATGGACCTAATGGTGTGTTCCATCCCAGGGGTGCTGTGAAGGTTGGCTGAGGAGTGTGTCCTAACGCCTAGCAGGATACATGGCACAGAGTGAGCTGTAGTGAACGCTAGTCACAGGAAGAGCAGGTCGGTGCGCACAGTCTGCTCGTCTTGCTGCCGGGCCCCAGGTGTGTCAGGGGGAGGGCACACACAGCCACAGACATACAGAGCAGTGATTCGTTTAGAAAAATGGAAGCCTACAGCCACTCGAACTATACCACGCCTGGAGACTGCTCTGAGAGCCCCATCAAACAGCCCGTCCACTCACCTTGAACTCAAACCTCTCCAGGCTCCGCTGAGCTCTGCCTGGGGGTCTGGGTGCACAGAGAGCTGGGTGGGGTGGGGTGATGGGGAGAAGATGGGGCGGGGCCTGGAAGCTCGAAAGGTCAACATGGTGGCCTGTGGGTAGGAGGCCACCTCTGTCAACTCCGTTGAGGAGAAAGGTCCCTAGGGAAGTGACCGCAGAGAGTGTAGCAGACAAGACATTATTAACGGCCACTGTTTATTGAGGGTCAGCCAGGATCCAGAGTGCTGAACACGCATAGGGACTCATTCCCCTCACCCACTACTTATAGCACCCTAATGGCTCCTCCCTGCTGTCACCAGGACCCAAACTCCTTGGCTCACTGTGCTCCCAGCCACTTTGCCCCCAGGACTCAGGGGCTTTCTTTGGTTTTGGTTTTAGTTCAAAATGAATATGCGTGTCCAGCATCAGGGCTTCGGTACACACAGGTGTTTTACCTAGAATGCTCATTTATATTATTCCCCAGTTCATTTAATGTCCTTGATCAATTTTAAGATATATACTTTAAAAAGCCAATTGTTGGTCTGAAGTAATTTCAAACTACATAAAAATTGCAAAAAAACAGTACAAATAATTCCCATAGTCCCTTCGCGTGGGTTCCCCAAATGTAAGCTTTTACCATGTTTACCTTTGTACTGAGATGCTGAAACCCAAGCCACCTCCACTTGTCCTACTAATGGCCTTTAAAGCAAAAAAGGAAGAAATCTCAGCTCCATGTGTTCTGTAAATATCTCGTTTCTTATCCTCCACTTGTTGTAGCATCCATTTATGATTCTTGCCTAAAACAGTATGGCAAATAATAGTTTTCTGATTCCATCACTTTTCTACATTTGTTCCTTAGCACTCTTTATTTTTTTTAAGATTTATTTTTATTGTTTTTGACAGAGAGAGAGATAGATACAGAGACAGAGAGAAGGGGGAGGGCCCAGAACAGTCTGCATAGTTGCACATCATTGGTTTTTCCACATAGTTTCATTCCACAGGTGGGCGCGGGGCTGCACAGGGCAGGAACTGGGCCGGGGTCTCACCCCAGTGAGAACTGAACTGGGGGAACTCCCCAGCTCAGCATATGGGTCCGCACGGGCCGGGGCCGGGATTCGATCCTCGGTCCTCAGGGCTGCAAAGTGAGCGCTTAGCCTACTGAGCCATCCCGACTTTCCCAGCATTCTTTATTAAGGAAGGGTGTTCTATTCCTGTATTTATTTGTCAGATAGACTCATGAACTGTTATTTTATTCCTTGAGTTATATTAATATATAATCTACAACTCATTATATATGCCAAATTTGTCCAGTAGAAACCCCTTTAAGTTAGTTCTCATTCCTACTGACGAGTCCTCATTATTTTATTTTATTAATTAATTAATTTATTTTTAGCACGTTGTCACATTCTGGCACAAGATGTTCTAGGGGCATCTTGTCCTTTCCCAAGCCAGCCCTGGAATCGGTTATTTCCCCAAAGTGTCCTGGTTCCTTTTGGTGGAAAATGGAATTTAGAAACCAAGATCTAAAAACTAGGGGTGCTCTGTGCTTCTGGTGAAGATGAATCTTTTAAAGCTTTGTCAGCAGGATGCGATTTGCACACTATAGTGTCTAACAGCCCCCCAGCTTGGCATCTGACTCATTTCCTCCTGGCCACCCTTCCATTCAACCAGAATCTGCACCCAGCAGTAAGCACTCAGCCAGGACCCCTCCCCCACCTTCCCTGCCCTTCTCTCTGTCCAGTCCCCATGACCTTCTTGTTCTGTTTCCTTTTTCCACAGAACCAGCTCACCTGCTACCAATCAGGGGTTTCACACCAGGAAAGCTTGCTGCAGAGTAAGGTGAATTTCCCTTGAATCTCACTCTATTTCTGCCATTCCAGACCCTTCTTTGCGTTAGAGTGGGTGGGAGATAGGACACTCCTCTGAGGCTGAAGGAAAGTCTAAAAGAGCTCTTTTCACTAAACACAAAATAACATTTCTAAGGGTAAGAAGGCGCAGTGTCATGGTTAATTGGCAGTTTTTCTTTCTTGGTGTTATCTAAAATAATAGTGCATTTACTAATCAATAGTGTTTTAGATTCAGTGAAATCGATCACACCCAGTAATCCTTCAAAACTGAGCTCACACAACAACATCCTCATGAGCCCTTTTCCTCCATAACACTCAACGCAGTAGGTAACATAGATACTGGAGTCACTGTCGGTTAATCTCTGTCTGAAGGCCCCACGAGCCTGCATCCCTGTGTCTCTCTTGTCTTCAAAGCTGTGTCATCTAGACCTGGCACATTGTAGGTGCTCAGTGAGAGTTCATTGAATTAATGACCGAATTAATCTTCTCAGCAAGCCTGCAAAGCAGAAATGACTCTCCCTACTTTACAGATGGGGAAACTGAGGCTGTCAGAATTTGTTCTATGTTGTTCCACTAGTAAGTGGTAAAATGGGCACTCAAACCTGGATTTATTAGAATCCAACGTCTGTACAAAGTGTTTTTCAGTAGAAGAAATGGTTTTAATGGAGAAATGAGTTGAGTTTTTACTCCCCTGAGGAATTTGGTCCCCAAAGGATAGTCTAACTTCTTAGAAATTCAGGCAGCACAAATATGATCCAGGGGAAGGCACAGGACAGGGCTGGTGCTGCAAACTTGGCCTCCAGGGGCCCTCTGGGTGGCCCCAGCTACTCAGCTCATCCTTTGTCACACTTGCACCGGGTAGGCCTGGACTGCCTTGCCCTCTTATGGACGGGCCAGGCAGAGGGATGGGGTCAGGGGTTGGGTCCCAGGCATGGGCACCGACCCCCAGCTCTGTCTGACTAGCCCTGGGTTCACCATGGTGCCTTCTGTTACAGAGAGCACACTTCCTTCAAGAGCTTTACTAGCTCACCTTCCAGATGAGGGCACTGAGGCCCACGGAGGTCAGGCAACTTCCCAAGGTGGGCATTTGAACTTCTTGAGTGTCTGTTCATAAGCTCTGCACTGCACTACCTGAGATCCCCCCTCAGCTATCCAGCCTCTCTCTGGTAGGCATACACCCCAGAGGATAGGCTTGCAAACCTTCTCAGATGCCGTTAGGGATCTCAGGCCCAGCCTAAACTTGCCATGTCTGAATCCCTAGCAAAAGGTGGGGAAGAGTGGAAGAGCTGGAGGGGTTCAAAAGGGCCATTCTCCTTAACTCGTCTCCAACAGAGGGTGCCCAGGCAGGCCCTATGCTGAGTCCTGGGACAGAGTGGCAATCTGACAGCCAGGGACAGCCCCTGTGGGAGGGGAGGGTAGGGAGGGTTGACATGGCGGCTATCTAGCAATGAGGCAATGACCATGGCCACTTGGAAATCAGTCTCAGCTCAGGCCCAGCTTGTCCTTTGGGGCACATGTGGGACCTGTGAGTTGGAGGCTAACCCTCTGGTAAGCAAAGGATTGGAAGAATCAGCCGGAAGAGAACCTGCCCAGTGATGCCTTCACCTGTCCCTACTCGTACATTCTCTCCTGTGGGAGGAGGTGTGGTAGCTGGTGGAGGCCTGTCCCCTCCCCTCCTCACTGCCCCAGGGGCAGCCTTGGGCACACTGACAAATAGGATGCACACCCAGGCCTGCAACCAGACCTCACAGGTGACAGGGGCTGCAGGGTTCTTCCAAACACCTCCCAGTGCTCTCACAGGCCTGGGGTTCCACGAGGGCAGTGCCATTCCTGGGGAGGCCAAGCCCTTGCTTCAGGTGTGGTGGGGAGTGGGCTCAAGTACCCCAGAAGGGAGAGGCCAATGTGCTTATTCAAGATGGCTTTAAAGGGAGCCTGTGCTCCCTGCTGGGGACACACAAATACAGCTGAACTAGAGCTTAAATACATACCCACCCGCTCCCTGAGGAGTCTGCTTCCAGACCTGTGTCTGCAGGTCCCACATTCTCCAGAGGCTGTGTCAGCCCGCAAGCACACCCAAGCTGTGCTCACATCTGCGTTGGTGTGTACATGCACACGCACAAACGAGTAGTTGAGCCCCAAGCCCACCCAGCTTCCTAAATCAGGCATCCATGGTGATAGAAAGAGCGTCATGTCATTATCATGCAGTCATCTCTCCAATAGGCGGAGACACACGGACAAACTGCCTCCACCTCCTCCCCACACAGCCCTCACCTCACTCTGAAAGTCATTTGTATAGTGAGTGTGGCAGCTGGAGGAAGACCCCCAGGAGCTCAGCAATGGCCTGGGGACCTTCCCCAGCCTTGTCCCTTTCTCTGCACAAATCCAGCACCTTTCAGTCTGCTGACAGCCACTGCTGGCTCCTAGCACACGCCTAGCTTCTCAGTGCATTTATCTCCCACCCCATCCCTCCTCCTCCTCTTCCCCCTCACCTTCCTCTTCCAGCCTTCTGATTTCACAGGGCAGCCAAATGCACGCCCCTCCCTTACCTCCAGATTCCAAAACCCCAAGGAAGTGGGCTGGGGCCAAACATCCCTGTCCCCTCCCTTCCCAGGGTTCTCCTTGGCACGGCTATTTCAGTCCCTGCTCTGGACAAACCCACGGACTGAGAAAATTGGGACAGTCCTGGCAGAGGACACGGGATGGCCAAGTGTATCCAGTCATTTCATTCAACAGGCATGTATTAAGCCTCCACTGTGTGCCAGGTGCTGGGGAGAGAGAAGGGAAGTGACCCAATGAGATTGTCCTTGCTCTCCTGGGGGCACTGACTATGGAAAATGGACACCCTCTATGGGGGCCTTTGTCTTTCTACCTCTGTTGATGGTGAACAGTTGCCCCTGGTCCCACCCTGCGGGCCTGGGAAACAGAGGCCCGATTCAGCGCTGCTCAGTGGACATGTTTTCTATGGAGCCCCTTCTCTGCTCCGCCTTGCCCTCCGCCTGTCCCAGAGCCTCCGACCTCTTCCCGGAGCAGCTGCCTCACCCTGTCCCCTCCCTTCCGTCTTGCCTTCCTCCCTCTCTCCCCTACCTTTGGGCACTGCCATGGTTCTCAGTCCTGGCTGGCCACCCACAGCCCAGAAGAACCTCCACAAAGCACAGGCCGCACTCAGGATGGCCAGACTCTACAGGGGGCGGGGTGGGCTCCTGGCCTCTGGGTAGTTCTAGTTCTCTGGGTCTTTCTGAGGCCATGCCAGGTTGAGATCTTAGCTCTACCAAGGGCCAACAGGGAAGGCCTAGGGGCACTTACCCCAGCTTTCACTTGGGACGCATGGAGGGGTGGGCCTAGGGACTTCTGCAGACTGGGCACCTGCAAGCCAGGCCAGAGGAGGCAGAACCGAGCCCAGCAGATCCACAGGTGGACCTTCAGTTGAGGGGCTGGTATTCACTCTGGGAGGGCAATGAGAGGCGGGGACCCTCTGCCTCCTTCCCAGGCCACTCCCAGATACCTGTCCCATGAATCTGCAGAGGGCTCCTGGGACAGAGCTCAGTTCTCTGAGGTCAAGGAGGGGAAGGTGGGGAAACAAAGGAATGGGGCAGCTCTATTGACTTCCTCTCTTTCCCCTCTAACAGCCAGCTCCTTTCAAGGCACAGTGCAAATGTTACCTCCTCCAGGAAGCCCTCTCTGATCACCCAGATGAAAACCTACCAATCATTTCTTCATAGATTTCCACAGGAATATCCTTTGGATTCATTCTGTAGACTTGACTCATCAAGCATAGATTTGGAAATGACCTTGAAGTTGGCTGCATCTCCTCTACTTCAGGTAAGCCCATACTTGCGGATATAGGAGCACCGTTTCTTTGGTCACATCAGTTTTACAGAAGGGAGGAGGCAGGGCCTGGAACCTTGGATGACTGGGGACCTGGCTTTCTGACCCCCAGCCCAGTGCCAGGATCCTGGCTGCTGAGGACTGCCCCCTAGGGAAACCAGGTGAAGATTTGCCCTAGTCAGAGGGACTGGATGCTTCAATCAGAAAGCCTGCAGCAGAATTCTGGGCCAAAAGCCCTCTGTGGATCTGAGGGAGCAGATTAGGGCTCAAGTGTATAAGGATCATGAAGCTTCTTACCCCCACATGTGATATAAGAAAAAACACATCAAAAAATAAGAAGCCCAATAATGATTCTGATTTTCCCCACGATGACCTTTTCATTTTTTAAATGTCACATTCTAAAAATATCTTTTCACTTCTTTTGGTGCCTTGCTTTGCTGGTGACCTCAGCAGTGCGTGTTCTTTGTATATTGGGAAATCCAGAGTTGTATGTTCTGTATATATACATAGGTTTCCATTCCTGGGTTACGTGTACACACAGCATGTGTACACATACCACACCATGCCATGCCATGCCACATCATACCATACACACACCACACATACACCACACCATACCACACCACACCACACCACATCACACCATACTACACCACACCACATCACACCACACCCTACGACATCGCACTGCATTGCACTGCATTGCACCGCATTTCACTGCATTGCACCGCACCATACCACACCACATCACATCACATCACACCACACCATACACACACCACACCATACTACACCACACCACATCACACCACATCACACCACACCCTACGCATCGTACCGCATTGCACTGCATTGCACCGCATTTCACTGCATTGCACCACACCATACCACACCACATCACATCACATCACACCACACCATACACACACCACACCATACTACACCACACCACATCACATCGTATCACACTGCACCACATCGCACCACACCACACCATACACACACCACATCACATCACATCACACCACACCATACACACACCACACCATACTACACCACACCATGCTAGTGGCTCTCAACCCTGGATGCACACTGGGAAAGGGTATGGAGGACCAAAATCCCAGTGCTCAGGATGCCCCTCGCCCCCACCCCAGTTAAAATGAAAAAGAATATCTGGGGTAGTTGTCAGCAGCTTGCACATCTCCCCAGGTGATACTAAAGTGTCATCACAGCTGAGAACCACCCTTAGAGACGCTGGCTTGCCTGACTGAATTCCTTTATTGTGCAGTTAACAAGCGTGCGTGATTGTTAAGGGAAGGCATTTGCAAAGACGCATATGGCAAAGGCTTGGCCTAGATGCAGCCTTCTCACCTGCAAAGTGAGACCAGTAGACAATACCATCTCTGGAGTCCCACCCAGTTCTTCGGAAATGCTTTGACCGCAATGGATGTGTCCAGGAGGGAGAGGAAGAGCCTCTCCGAAGAGAGGCCAGGCCCCCTCTGCGAGAGGCTGACGCATCCTGGAGTTCTAAGCATCCAGGGCCACTGCTGCTTCTCTTATCATGCGTCTAAACTGGGGGGACTCCTGCCCATCTCCTGCAGGAGCCCACAGCTGCCGATCTGAGCTGCTGGGGAGCCAGGATTTAGGGGTGGATTAGTGAGCCTGGTTTGGGGGGCTCTGGAGTCCTAGAGCCAGTTCAGGAGCCTGAGGCCCAAACATAGCAAATGGTAGGAGCAGACCGGACTGTGTGGAAGGGAGGGGACAGGAGGAGAGGGACAGTTGGCAAGTCGTGCTTGGGCCATGAAAATTCATTTGTTAATTACTAATGTTTTAAAACGTTTACTAACAAAACTGAGATATTCTTTTTTATTTTTTGAGATATTGTATAAAAATTCGAACAATATTGAAGTGTACAGATAAAAAAATGGAAAGTTCTTTCTCTCCTATATCCCTTCTAATTTTATCATTTTGGTGTAGCATTGAACAACATAGGGGTTAGGGGTGCCAGCACCCTGTGTACTTAAAAACTCTGTGTGTAACTTTTGACTGCCCCCAACACTTAACTAGTCTCCTAACCATTAGTTTCAGGACCCCCTGCTGACACCAAAATCTGCAGATGCTCAAGTCCCTTACTTAAAATGGCGTAGAACAATGCATCCAGTTTGACCTCTGCATCTATGGTTGGTTGAACCAGCAGATGCAAAACCCAGGCATATGGAAGGCTGACTATGTTTATTGAAAAAAATCCCAATGAAGTGGACCCGTGTAGTTCAACTCCATGTTGCTCAGGGGCCAACTGTATATCCTTGCAGACCATTTTCTATGTATACATGTTTTCTATACACATTGCTTTTATTGCTTTTTAAAAAACACTTGGGTTATACTCCACATATTATCTGGCAGCTTGTTTTTCAAGCAGCAGGGCGTGGACATCCTCTGTGCCTGTTTGTAAGTCAGAGCGACTTGATTCCTTCCAACAGCTGCATGGAATCCCATCACCTGTTTGAATTTATGGCGTGGTGGCAGTCAGCACACTCACGTATTTCTGTAGGGTACCTTTTCCAAAGTGGAATGGTTACGTCTAAGAGAATGACATTCTTAAGTAGATGTTATCCTCTTGTACCCCCAGAAGTGTTGCCGCCCCCCAGAGCACCCTCTTCCTCATAACCTCATCAGCACTAGGTCTTATGGATCCTTTATACATTCCCCCATGTAAACGGAGCATGTAAATAGAGCTTAAACAACATGCAGCCTCTTGTCTTTTCTAGCTGAGATAAAGTGTGGAGGGAAAGGGGAGTAGTTTCTGTCAGCAACATGCAAGGGGCTGCCACCCTTGCGGTGGTTGTGGGAAGGGGTTCAGTGACAAGAGGCACATGAGGGGGTTTTCCATGGCCGTACACATTGCCTGGGACCCGGCCGTACCACCCAAGATATACCATGTCACTTAATGATATATCTGCCTTTTGATGTGTGGTCTTTCCCTGTAGGCTCCACTCAGTGTTTGCTCCCTTCCCTCCTTCACCAGCTCTAGGGTTTGTTGTTCCGCATGGAACAAAAAGGCTGCCATAGCGCTAGATCTCCATCCTCAAACCACACTATCTAAGGCAAGGGGGAATATGTACTCCGTTGCTTCTAGAGAGGAAGTGACTCGTCCCTGGAAACCCAGCAAACCACAGTGTCGTCTAGATGATCCTGCCACTTGCCTTTTTCATTTTAATGTTCTACCATGCACATTGATGCAGGTTGGTGTATGTACATCTATTATTGTGTTCCCTTTCCATGTGCCTCATCAGCTGCACTATGCATCAAGCCGCAGAGCCTTGGCCCACCGTTCTGAATCGCTTGATTACATCTCTGTATCACTCAGGCTTCTCGAAGCTGTGCGTGTAGGAGCCTTGCCGGTGTGCTATCACTGCATACTTGAAGCCTGGAACAGAACGCCTTGGATAAATACTTGTTGACTGCTGTGAAATCAAGACCCCTAATTGGGAGCAGCCCAGGGCTTCAGCAACGGCCCCAGCTTGAGAAAGGGCCTTGGATCTGAGCTGCAGGGTAAGAAGCTGACAGAGAAGTGAGAGCGACTAGAAAGTGAAAGTAAAGCGAGAGAGCGAGGGAAGAACCCCAGAGGGTGCGATCTGGGGCGGGGCGGGGCCCAGGGTTCATTCAGGCCTGTCTAGGGAGGGAGTCTTGTGCTGGGCGGAGTTGGGATAGGCCTGGGCGGTGTGGGCGGATGGCAGCGGATGAAAAAGAGAGAAAATGTGTTTTGTAATTAGTCATTGCCCCCTGGGGTGATGCTGGGAGTGTTCACAGAAGGTGGGTAGACCAGATTTGCAAAATGACAAACGAGCTAACCACCAGCTGGGGCCACAGTGGGGCTTCCGGCCCTGGTGGCAGAAGCCGAGCTTTCTAGTTTTTTCTCTGTCCTTCCCCACTACGTTCAAGAGTCTGCCAGATCGTGGAAATGAGAGGGGAAGGCTCCTGAGGCTAGACTTCCCAGGGGCCAGACCTGCCTTTCTTGACTTCCTCTGCTGGCCTCTCCCCTCTGCCTGTTCTTAGGATCAGAAATGGGGACACAGTAGGGCATGCCACTTGGAACAGGCTCAGGAATGACCTTGTATCCAGAAATCTTGACCAACTTACCTCGAGGTTCTTGAGAAATATGAAAACATTCTGGGGATAGGGAATCTGGGTAAAAGCCCCTTTCTCTCTGCTGAAGAAAGCAGCAAAGGGCTGGCCTACATTGAGACTTAACAGGGATGACTCGCGCCTGGCTTAGGAAAGTGTAGTTACCGTGGACATCCCTGGGGATGCTGGAATCAAATGTGAGGGCACAGACCCTCGCCCCTCACACACATAGAGGGCACGCTCTAGACTCCATGCCTTTGTTCTCCACAGCAGTGGCTTTCAAGCTTCTAAAACTATGACCCATTCCTATCTCAAACCATTACTCAGATGAGCAGTTACATCTGCTGAAACAAAAGCTTTGCCATCTGTAACTTATGTTTTCTCATTCTATTTCTTGAAAAAACAAACAAACAAACAAACAAACAGTTCTCGGTGCAATCCACTAGTGGGTCTCTGCCCACACTTGGAAAGAACTCTAGGACAGTCGATTCCTTACTCTGGGGTTTTTTCAACCCCATAAAAGATGGAAGTTGGCCCCAGTTTTTCTGCTGAGTTTTCCCCTGCATGTTCTCCTAACTAGTACAACTTACAGCAGACTTAGAGTTCCACAGGTCACGACCTTCATCAGGTTACTCCATCTGTTCCAATCAGACTTCCTCTGATCCCCCCACTCTCCTCAGGGCTCCAGGATAGGTGCAAAGGAGACCTGTTCCTCGCAAGTTGTCTGAGATAAAGGTAGCATCTCAGGAGGCCCACCAGGTTCACATCCAGAGGGCTGCTTTGGGCTGTCAGAATCCTGCAAGAAAAAATACTCCACTCAAGCAACTGAAACAATGAGGGGTTAATAAAATCACACACCAGGAAGCCCAGAAGTAGGTGGTTACAGAGTTGGTTACTTAAGTGATCACATGGCCTGTTTATTTTCCTGTTGTCATCCGAACCTTTGAAAATGTCCTCTGCGTTAGTCTCACTGTGACAAGAGTGCTATGTCAAGGGACTTTTGAGGGTAGCAGGAGAAGGGGAGGGTGGAGCCTGGGTGTCAGCCATCGGGGGAAGTGAGTGAGTCACTGAGGAGTGAGGCCCCTTGTGCCCCATGTAAGGACAGGCTGCAGCCACCCACTGCCCGCCCAGCCTGTGTCTGGACAGAAATGGGCATGTCTACTTTGCAACAGGCCTCACCTCGTGCTAGGAGAACCCTATGGCTCAGGAAGGCCAGGGATGCTTATCACCCCTTTTCTCCTCAAGAGCCACAAGCCCCCCAAATAGAAATGACTCCTGGCCTCACCTCCAGATCCAGGCCAGAGCAGGGCAGAGAACCCAGCCTCCTGTCTCCAGCAGGGAGCTGGGTTCCCTAGAGCAGAAAGGGCCAATCAGGGATGAGAAGCTCTCTGGTGCCCCTGCTACGTGGGGCTTTCTCTAAGTCCCGTCTCCAGACTCCTCATGCTGGCTCCTGCCCACACAGCAGGTTGACCCAGGGAGAACTGGGGGGCAGGGCTGGGTCAGGGACTGGTGGTGGCAGAGTCTCACTTGCTGTCTCGGTCTTTGGTGACATCTGATAGCACACACCTAGCCGTGATTGAGATCTAGAAGCGTCTGGGACTGTGTGTGAGCTGGAAGGAACCTGAGAGCTATTTCCCTCATTATCTAGATCTGGACCTCAGGCCCAGAGAAGGGGAGTGACTTGCCCAAGGCCACACAGCTGGGTAGCAGCAGCAGAAGCGTGAGCTGGGGTACCTTGCCCTCCCAGCCCCCATTCTGCCACTACTCCCTCCTGCAGCGATCCATGGTTTGCCCTCCAGTTGGCTCCACCCCCTACTCCATGAGCCCAGGACCTCACCTAGGTGGCAACTCAGAACTGCCAGCAGGGGAAGGCCCTGTGTCCCTGTTCTAAGTCGATTTGCCCGTTTCCTGCCAAATGTAGCAAAGGGCTGGAGTAGGAATCTTCACGGCAGGCCCTGAGATAATAAATACTGACCCTTCTGACAGCCCTACCTTTAACAAAGGGGGCCAGGGCATGACGGGCTCTGGGGAGAATCTGATCCAAGAGCTGGTGCTCAGGAGGGTGTGGTGCCAGTGTGCCTGGGCGCTCAGCCTGCAGGCAGGGCGGATGGGCCACCAAGGTGCATGCTGGTGTGTGTGTGTGTGTGTGTGCGCGCGCGTGTGCGCGCGTTTGCAGGCAGAGAGTGTCGACATGCAGGAAGTACTAGACTAGGAGTTGGAATGCCAGGGTTCTCTCTGCCATGTGGCAGTCCTGTGACCTTGGAACTTAACCTCCCAGAGCCTCAGTGGGATGGTAAGACTCTCCTTCATAATGTTGTTAAGAAGATCCAAACAAATGCATAGGACTTGTCTCCTGACACAAAGCAGGAGGGCTGCCCTGGGAGTGGGGGGCGGGGAGGACCTGGGCTGCTCCCCTTGGGCCCTTGCGGGAGCTGGGGTGTCAGGCAGAGCTTGGTCTGGGGAAAAGGACTGAGAGCAACTCCCAGCCCCCTGCCTGCGACTTCCTCCCTTTCTTCCTGGCTGCCCTAGGCAGCACTAAATCAGGTCACCACTTGTCTTTCGGTGCAGTAGCTGTCATGCAAACAGCTTCTGCCCAGCTCCCAATCCAGGTCATCACTCCCACACGCCTCCCTTCTCCCGCAGCCAAGGAGACTACAGCTCAGGGCTTTTGTTTGGGAGAGCTGTTCATTAGACCCTGGCTGCGTGCCTGGCACTGGGCCGATTGCTGTAAGGACAAATAACAGGCACCCTTTGCAGCATGCAATACCCCAGGCTCCATCACGAGACTATCTCTATTAGGGAGCTGTGATCACTTCTGTTGTATAAATGAGGAAACTGAGGCTCAGAAAAGGTGAGTACCTGGATCCAGGTCACTCGGCTGGCAAGTGCAGAGCCAAGGCTGAAACCTAGATATGTCTGATTGCAGATCCTGCGCTTTCAGTCCCTGAGGTCCTGTGTTTAGAGCACAGGCAGGAGCTGGGGGACTTGGGAGGCAAGGTGGGGCCACTCTGGGAGTAAGGTAGGGTCTGAGGGGAGAGTGTGGGACTGAGGAAGAGAGGAGGGGAAAGGCCTGCAATGTGATGGGGACCTACACACACACTCACCCAGACACGCATTATCACACACACAGACACAACAGCCAGACACATACAACAGACACACACACAGATATGCAACACACGGAGAAACACCAGCTATACAACATACAGAGTACAGACGCTGATCATGTACAAAGACCCACAGGAGAGCTGCACACATAAACACACGTGAAAGACACGCACACAGACTTAGCCACACACAAAAGACCCATGCAGACTCAGAAATGCACATGCATGCCGACACACGTCAGAGACACACACAGACCCAGTGACACTCAGACTCACATAGATGTAGACATGCTCGCATAACAGCACTCCCCCGCCCCTGCCCCCACACACATCCGGAGGGAAGGGAAGGGAGAGCCAGGGCATCTTCATTTCCCAGCCAGCTCCTGTAAGGCACCCGGAAAAGCCTTCCCCAGAAGTGCTGAGTCAGCAGCGGGTGACAAATGAGCCTCCGGAGCCGGGCTCGGGCGGGAGCACTTAGCATTCGGAGCCTGTTCGGGTTGCGCCAGCGCCAGCCCCGGGCCGTTAGGAGGGGGCAGGGAGCGCCGCCGGCTGCCTGCTAGGGGCAGGCCCTAGGGAGGAAGTGACTCACTTTGACTTTGTAAACGCCCCATTTTGCAGCCCAAGGTCACGCAGCAGGCGCTGCCAGCCGACTTCCTGAGGGGAGAGAGGGCCAGCTCGGGCTGGTGCTGGGCTAGCCAGACTGGGGTGCAGGCTGGCAGAGGTAGGGGCGGGGGCGGGCCCTCCCCAGGAGTGAGAGTCATCTGAGAACTGCCATGGCTGGGGGACAGAGGGAGGTGACTCTTGGGGTCTTTTAAACGCGTTTTCACTCCCACTAGAATCTGGTAAAAAGGGACATCATAGCACATCTGAGTAGCCACAGCTGCCTGATGACCTGGCTCTTCTGCTTCTTTTCCCCCCGAATTTATTCTTCAGGGAGCAACCAGAAAGATCTTTGCAAGACACCAATCACACGATTTCCGTCTTGACAACAAAGACGTTTTCTGTTTTGTGTGACCCTGCGATGTCCCCAGTACCTAGAATAGGGTCTGGGGCATAGCCGTGCTCAGTAACATTTAATACGTAAGTGCACAGAGGAGGGGCAGGCCTGAAAGGGAACCCAGGACCTCCACACCAGCCTTGGGGAGACACAGGAAGGAAGGGGTAGGGCCTGTGGAGAGTGTGGGCAGGAGCTACGGGGTGGGGGTGGGGGGCACAGCCCCTGACACCAGCAGGAAGGCTTTGGAGTAGTCCAGACCTGTCTGCCTCTAGCTCTGTCTTTAGGCCAGTAAATGACGATCTGGAAGATGAGAATGAACACAGCCTCTCTCTGAGGCTATTGACAGCTCTGGGTCCCCTTCCAGATGTCCCTCCCTCTCCACACCAGCTCCTCGGACACACTTAGCTCTGTGGGGGACCCAGAAGCAGAGAATGCCTTTCCTCAGGTGCGCCCTAGAGGTGTCAGCCATGTTTCTACTCCAGGTCCTGCCAGGCTGCATGCCTCAGTTTCCTCCTAAGTGGACAGGGAGGGAGCAGGGCTCCCCTGCTCTGGCAACAGTGGGGAAATCTGGCAAAAGAGACACACTCCGAAGTGTTCGTGTCCCGGCTGTGTGGGGCCTGTCGGCTCTGAGCTGGAGACGCTTGTGCTTTCATTTAACTCCTGTCTCCTCCATACCGGCTGTCCCTGGAGACAGGACCCTGTAAGCTCACACATCACAAGGATGGGGCTCTGGAAAGTAGGTCTACTGAGGGAACGTGAGGGAGTATCATTCGTTGAGATTACTCAGGAAGGGGGGAGGCACAGAAAGCTTCCTAGCCCCCCCTTTCTCCCCCACCCAGAAGCCCTCCCCCCACCCCTCCATCTCTGAGAGCTGGTGCTGGAACCCCTGGCCTGGCCGGGCCTCCTTCAGGGGAGGAGATAGAAAATGAAAGTGGCCCCACGGAGGAGGTGGCCCTGGGGAGTGTGCAGCCTGCAGATGGACCCCAGCGAGGAAGGGTGGCTCCTGGGAACCCAGGCCCCCTGCCCTGGGCTGCCCTGGGCCGGGGGCTCCTCCTGCCGCAGTTCTGGGAAGAGCAGGTTGACTGGGCAGCGAGAGGGTGGTATGAGGCCACTGCCCTCCCCCCTGCCCCCAGTTCTGTCCTTGCAAATCCTCCCCCGTGGATGAGAAGAGGGGAAGGGCGGCCTCACAACCAGGGGTTGACCCCATGAGATGGGTCAGAAGCTGGAGGGGCTGGTTCCCGGGTCAGGCTGCTGCCACGGCTGGGGCTTTCCTCTGTGGGCTCCCCACAGAGCTTCCCAGGGGGAGGCCCAAGGTATGGGTGTGGGTGGAGGAAAGTGAAAGGAGCAAGACAATAGCATCAGCCAACCTCAAGCACTTACCTCGGGCCCCACGCCAGGCGCTTTATCTACCTGGTAAAACACTGGGTGTCTCACAGTCGCAACTCTGAGAACTGCCGGTGCCGCTGGCCTGACCCCATCCATCCATTTATTCAATGAATATGTTTTGCGTGGCCTCTGTGTGCCAGGCACTGTTCTAGACACAGGGCACACAGCCTTGGGAAGTGATTTTTTAATAACATCCCTGTCCTTACATCCTAAAGGAGGGAAAATAATCCATAACCAAAAGGAATAGGTGACATGGTATGTGAGATGGTGGTATGTGCTGTGGAGGAACAGAACCGAGGGAGGGAGGATGCGGGGGTGGGGTGGGGATAGATTTGTAACTTGAAGTAGAGAGGGTGGGGAAGGCCTTACGACAAGGTGGCACTGATTCTAATCGGGTAAGTCTCTTTCATTTCCACAAAAGTCAAGGATGTAGGTTTGATGATTATCATCCTGATGGAGGACAGGAAATCAGGCCCCAAGGATGAGTCCAAGGTCAAATGTCTGGGAAATGGAAAAACTGAAATTTGAGCTTAGGCTCTGTCTGTGCTTTTAGCCACCACATGATACTGGGGAGAGAGAGAGAGAGAGAGAGAGAGAGAGAGAGAGAGAGAGAGAGAGAGAGAGAGAGAATAGTATGGAAGGGAGAAAGGAAATAAAGGGCATATGGGGGCCTCGCAGTGGTGGTCATCTGTTTTCCAAACCGAAAGTCAGGACAGATCTGAAAAGGTTTTCTTGTTGCTCGTGATGAGAGTAGCTGTCTGGGAGAGGCGGTTTGGATGCTGGCCTGCAGGGTGGGATTTCGAAGGCATTCCATTGGCTTGTGCGGCCCACAAGGCAGTCCAGGGCTAGGGCATTGCCATGGCAACCCCAGTGGGCCAAGAGCCTGGTGCAGGGCCACATGGCAGGGCCTGGACTCGAAACTCTGCTGGCCCAGGGGGCAGCCACAGGGGCAGCCAAAGCCAAGGAGACTGGAAAGGGGAGAGGGTGTGGCCTGCAGCCCCTGCTCTGGACCAGCCCAGAGGGTGGGCTGGCAGGTTCCAGGAAGCCCCCTGGCAGGACTCTGGAAGACATGGGGGGCAAGATCCCAGGCTTTCCTGTTAGACAAGTCTGGGTTTCAGTCTCCCTGCTCTCTGGCTCCAGGCAAGCCACACAGCTTTGATAAATAAGCTTCTTTCCCCATCTGTGAAATGGGGACAGTAACTCACCTCATAGGCTCCCTGCAAAGATTATCACGTAGTGAGATAGAGTATGAATTGTGCTCCGCATATTGCAGACCCAGTATATGATTACTGCTGTTTGCCTCCACCCAGTAAAGGGCATTGGGGCCATGCCAAGATGGTGAGCAGGGTGGAAGGGGAAGAACTGTGGGGCTTGGGAAGTGAATGACCCAGTCAACCAGGCCGGTTGTAGAATCCCAGCTACACCCTGCATGTAGTCTGGGGCTTGGTCAGCAACAAAAGAACAATACCTTCCTAAATCGCCAGACACATCACACAAGCCCTTTCCCAGTGGTGACTCTGCAGCCCCTGCGTGACAAGCCTTTCCACCCACACATCCCTGCTCTGACATCCTGGGGGCTCCCGGACCCACAGTGCCCTCTGTTTGGGTGGGCAGCATGGTACCCCCACAGTGGACTAGAGGCACTCCTATTGTTCCTGCCAGATGACGCCTTCCTTTCTGCCTGGCTGTCTGAGCCTTCCAGTAAACTCGGTGCTGCCCCCAATGTTGCTTCTGGAAGATTGTCCTTAAAAAAGGCGAAAACCCAGAATAAACTTCAAAGGCTTTTGTGTCCCCCTCCCCCACTTCCATGGGCTGAGCAGCATCCCTCTGGCCACGGCCCCATGGCAGAGTCAAGGACAGCTGGAATCCACCCAGTTTTTACCAATAATTCACCACGTGACCTTGAGCATCCTCTCTGGGACCTCCTTTCCATCATTTGAAAAGTGAGAGGTTTAGATTAGATCATCTCTAAAGTCTAGTCATGACATCTAAATGATTGCATTCATCGATTCTTTCATTCGTTTTCTCATTCATTCATAGCACTTATCCCTTCCTGACACAGTGTATTTTCCGTCTCTCTGCTTACTGCCTGTCTTCCGCCATGCCGGCTCCACGAGAGCAGGGGTTTTTGTTTGCTGTGTTCGCTACTACATCCCTGCCACCCACAAGAGGGCATGACAGATAGTGGGAGCCTGCGTGTGTCTGTGTCCTAGAAGGGAACAGAGGATTGCATGCCCAAACAGGGCGATCGAGGGGAGTTCCACGAGAGCCCTACTGTGTTT
The DNA here is from genome assembly GCA_004027555.1 of Craseonycteris thonglongyai. NCBI lineage: Eukaryota > Metazoa > Chordata > Mammalia > Chiroptera > Craseonycteridae > Craseonycteris > Craseonycteris thonglongyai. The sequence goes on from PVKE010005365.1 coordinate 45,715, forward strand.
CTAGTTGTAGTCAAGCTAAAGAGAACTAACAATGAGGGGTAAAGCATCCGGGGCTCACAGCGGGGTAGGGGCCTCGCTGAGCTAAGGGAGTGGATTATAGGATGAGAGCTACAGCCTTGGGTGGAGAAAAGCAGCCACAGCCAACCTGTGGCCCAGCCAGGAAGTGAGTGGGGAACAGCCCCGCCTCATCCTCCACCTGCATCTAACTCCTGCAGCAAAGCCCCTTTAGCTGAATCCAGCCAGAAGCCAGAGAGCAAGGGAGCTCTTTGCACAGTCCTTAGACGTCAGGCTCTGGGGCGCTGGAGTAGTGTGTGTGTGGGGGGGTTGGGTAGTGAAAAGGGTGGACTGTGGATCGGGTGGGTGAGCTGTGGAATAGTCACCACGTGCGCCAGAGGCATTTGCTGAGCACCTGCTCTGTGCCAGAGCCTGTACACTGGAGACAAACAGGTGACATGAAGGTTTCCTGAGCAAGGTCTCTGCCCTCCAGGCGGCACACACATGACTTGGCTGCATCTTGAAAAGCCCGCTTCCCTTTGCCTAGGGGGCCTCCCACCTATATCTTATTTGGGGAGTGCAGGGAGAGAAATCAGTCTGATTTGCAAAATGACACTGAAGATGGAAATGAGGGAGGCTGAGGGGCGAGGGCAGGGACTGGGTAGGTGGAGGGTCTGGAGGGAACTGGTTGCAGAGCCATGAACCAGCTCTCAGGAAGGTGACCTTGAAGTTGTGGTTCCGGCTGCAAGCGTTTGAAGGGTTCAAATCCCACTCCATCACTCACTTGCTGTGCGATCTTGGGCCTGCTCCTTTAATACTCCTGATTCTGTGTCATCATCTATATAAATGGGGGACAGGTAGGACATAGGAATTGGGTGAGGATTACTCAGGAATCTGTGCCGGGGGCTCAGCACAGTGTCTGGGCACAGGGCACACACTAGTATTATAATTGGAGATGAGGGCCACCCCCCCAACACCACTCCATTTCTCACAGACGAGAAAGGGATCTCCACCCCCTCTCCAGCTCCATCTAGTTCTGAATGTTTTAGGTCATTGTATGCCTGGCGTGCTGCCAAGGCTCTGACAAAGACAGGAGTTCCTGCTCATTCATCCTAATGCAAGTTCCTGCGTTGACGATAATAGGGGAAAAATGCATGAAAGGGCTGGCTGCCTGTGGAGGGGAAATCTGCTTAGAATTGAAAATCTGAGTCCTGCCTTGGCCCAGCTTTCCCCTCCCCGCGCTTTGGCAAAGGCAGCAAGCAGAAGGGAGGGTGGCGGGGAGGAGGAGAGGGGAGGAAGGGGTGGGGGAGGAAGAGCTGGCCAAAGAGGACAGAGGGTGGGGGGAGGGGCTGGGCCCCGGCCTTGGCTTGCCGGGGTGAATGGGTTTCGGGGTGGCTGAGGAAGTCTGCCAAAAAAGGCCAGTGGAAAGGCCAGGCCCCGAGTGGCGCTGCTTGCAGTTTCCATGACGACAGCAGCGGCTGCCTGGCCCCAGCGCTAGCTGGCTGCTTCTGCAGGGCGGCGTCTGCCACCACATGGTTACTCAGCTCGGTGAGGAGGAACATTTTGACGGGTCCTCTCGGCTCCGCGGGTCACCCGCTAACGCCACCGTGCTTTAGGCAGCGCGCTGCACTCTGCAGCGGAGCCGGGGTCCAGGGAGGTGCGGTGGGAGCCTCGGGAAGCACCGCGCCTCATCCAGCCCAGTGTGGAGGGCGGGGCTGCCGCCAGGCCAGACAGCGGGAGGAGGATGGGTCGGGTCCTGGGAGGCCTGTGGACCTTCGGGAGGAAATGACGAGACCAGATGTTTTTGTTAAAGATGTCTGTGCCTACAGAGGGTCTACGGAGGGTGGGATAGGTGGTGGGATGCAGAGGCACGGGGGCGGCTGCACCATGATCCAGCACAGACAGAGCCAATGGCCTGGCCTAAGGCCCAGAGCTATTTAGGGGGTGAAGTGACCGCAGCTGGTGCTGGGGCAGGAGAGGCTGGTGAAGTGGAGTCTAGGATATCTCCCAGGGCAGCAGGTAAGGTGCGCTGTACTCCTCAAGACAAAAAGCAGGGACTTGGGGGTAGCGGGGTGGCTCAGCTGGTCGAGCTCTTGCCTTGCAGCCCCCCGGGGTCTGAGGATCGAGTCCTAGCCCCGCCTGTGTGGACCCATATGCTGAACTGGGGAGTGCCTCCCATGTGGGAGGCCCCCGGCCGGTTCCTGCCCCACATGGCCCCACATCTACCTGTGTGGGAGGAAACCATGTCACAATTCATGACATACAACTATGGAGACTGCTCTGGGCCCTCCCCCTTCTCTCTCTCTCTCTCTCTCTCTCTCTCTTTGTCAAAGCAATAAAATAGGGGAAGCTGGGATGACTCAGCGGGTTAAGCGCTAGCTTTGCAGCCCCAAGGACTGAGGATTGAATCCCAGCCCTGAGGATTGAGGATTGAGGATTGAATCCCCGCCCCGGCCCATGAGGACCCATATGCTGAACTGGGGTGAGCTTCCCATGTGGGAGGCCCCCAGCTCAGTTTCACTGCCCGGCCCCTGCCCACCTGTGTGGAATGAAACCATGTCGAAAACTGATGATGTGTAACTATGGAGACTACTTTGGGCCCTCCCCCTTCTCTCTGTCTATCTTGGTCTCTGTGTCTGTCAAAAACAAACAAATCTTAAAAAACAACAACCCAATAAACTTAAAAAAAGAAATATGAAAATAGGGACTTGAACTGAGAAAAGGACACCCCTGTGCCATTCTTTTCTACTTTCTCCCCCGCCCCAGAACCTGCCAAGGACTTGGACCATGGTGGGGACGCCCAAGCTTTAAGCGGTATTGATGAAATAGAAAAGCCTATAACAGAGAGCTAACAAAAGAGAATCTAATTTAGTTAGGGCCAGCATGAGAGGTCTTTCTGAGAATGTGACACTTTAGCTGAGGCCTGAAGGTTCAGAAGGAGTTAGGCATGTGAAGAATTAATGGAATGATGTTCTAGGGAGAGGACCAGCCAGTGCAAAGGCCCTGGGGCAGGATAAAGCTTGGCATGCTTCTGGAAGGCCAGTGGTCAGGGAAGTGGGGCAGAACCCAGTGGTGAAGGGTCTTATAGTCCATGGTGAGGGGTTTGGTTCTTATTCAAAGTGCATTGACAACCGCTATGAGGTTTGTAAAGGTGAATGAATGACAGGATCTGGCCTACGCTCTGACTTCTAGGTAGAGAATGAATAGGGAGGGGCGGGGGTTCGGCAGAAAGCAGGATCTAGAAGTGTACAGCACCATTAGGAAGTGAGAGATAAGGGCGACTAGGCAAGTTAGGGTGATGGCCATAGGATGGAGATAAGGGGCCCGGGGCTGGGAGGACCTGTCCATGGGAATGGGGTGAAGAAGGAATGGGATGAACCTCTAAGACACCCAGGTTTCTGGTCTGAGGAATCTTTTTTTTTTTTTTTTTTTTTTTTTT
>PVKE010005365.1:49247-59419 GCA_004027555.1 Craseonycteris thonglongyai
TCAGTGCATATTTATTTCTATTTTACTTTTTGACAGATAGAGAGAGAGACAGAGACAGAGACAGCTAGAGAACCGAACTGTGGGAACTCCCCAGTTCAGCACGTGGGTCCTGCCTGGGCCGGAGCCGGGATTCGATCCTCGGTCCTCATGGCCTCAAAGCGAGCGCTCAACCCGCTGAGCCGTCCCGGCTTTCCCCTGGTCTGAGGAATCTTAATGCACCTGGCAAACACTGTCCAGGCTGTGTCAGAGAAAGACCGTGTTTATCGGACAAGTGAGAGCTTTTCCTTCAGATTCTACGTGGTCTGGGCAGTAAAAGTTCCCACTGCTGCTAATTAAATAAAGAGCTGGGGAAGCCGGGATGGCTCAGTGGGTTAAGCGCTCGCTTTGCAGCCCCGAGGACCGAGGATCGAATCCTGGCCCTGGCCTGTGTGGACCCGTATGCTGAACTGGGGGGTGCCCCCAGTTTGGTTCTCACCAGGACAAGACCCCGGCCCAGTTCCTGCCCTGTGTAGTCCCGCGCCCACCTGTGGAATGAAACTATGTGGAAAAACCGATGACGTGCAACTATGGAGACTGTCCTGGGCCCTCCCCTTTCTCTCTGTCTCTGTCTCTCTCTCTCTCTCTCTGTCAAAGACAATAAAAATAAATCTTTAAAATAAATGAAGAGCCTGCAGGCGCCTCTGAGACACGGTGTCACAGCAGCAGAGCTCAGGTTATCTGTGCAGCATGGCTTTGAATCGTTTGATTCTTTCCATGGCTATCCCCTAGTTCTAGCATTTGAAAGTATATCTGGACCCGATCATCTGAGAGCCAGTTCTCCGAAAGGCCTTCCTGCAAAAGGGGAGCAGCTTCGTGGCCCTGGAGGGCAGAACCAGAGGCGGAGAGGCACCGGGATAGAGGTTCTCGCTGATGACAACCAGAATCAGAGCTTTCCCACAGGGGTGAGCCTCCCGTCCCTAGGTGTAACCAAGCAGAGGCTGGCAGGTTGCACTGGGAGCTGGTCAGTGAGCAGACTGCATTCCTGTAGCTGTGAATGCCCTTTTCCTCCGGCTCCCCTGCATCTCAGGACAGTGGCTGCCTCCCACGGCCTGCACAAAATCCCCTCCGCTGGCCAGCTGAGGACAGCAGCTAAGTCATGGCTGAGCCTGCCCTGCTTGCTCTGGGCTTAACAATCCGTCTCCTCTCTGCCCACAGCCAGGAGAAGAGCGAACCCCAGCGTGGGTGGAGCAGTGGGCCTGAGCCAATGCTGTGTAGGCCTGTTCAAGCCCTCCCCGCTTTTCAGGAAAGTGTCCTGTCTGTGAGGGATTAAAACCAGTCACGGGCCCCAGAAACTCCTCCACTCACAGGCTGGACGCCTGCAGGAACATCTCGCGGGTCATCATGGGTGCAAAGAGGGGGTGCTCCTAAGCTCTCTGGGCCACCCCACTCCCCACCCCTGGTCCCACCAGTGCTCACCAGAAGAGCAAGCAGCACCCCTAGGTGGAGAAAACTCTACCCCAGGGACCGGGCCCACAACGCCCAGACGCAGGCACAGAGTGGGACTAGGCTAACACTTCCAGAAGGTTCTGAAGGTGGGCAGGTGTGATTGCTTTGCCCCAAGACTGGATCCCTCCAGCTGTTGGAGGGGAGAGAGTTGGCCTCTAGAGCAACCCTGGTGAGGGGGAACCAGGCCCCTGTGGGAGGCAGGCGCGGGCAGCCGGGCCACCACTCCTATCTGCCTCTGGTGACTTTAGTTCTTTCTTTGCATCTCTGACCCTCCATTTCCCAACCTGAAAAATAGGGACCTATATGCCTCATTTCTGTGAGGATCGAGTGAAATGATGGTCAGGACAAGCCTAACACTGTCCTGGCACAGAGTAGGTGCTTGATAATGAGTTTCCTCCTGGAATTTTCGTGTTTTCTCCATGCTCCGCCCTCCCTTAACATTGCTAGGAGTAGACTTGCTCACCAATGGGGAGGGGAGGCATGCTTGCAGGGAGAACAGGTCCTTCTTGGTCTGAAGGAGCCCCCTGCCTTTGTTGACAAATCAGAACAATAGAGAAGGCAGGCTGGAGGGTCAGCTGTGAGCTGTGGGCCCATTGGAGCGGCCCAGGCCGTCCTGTGGGTGCCAAGGAAGGGGCGGGCCTAGCTGAGGAGCTCACCCCACCTCCCTTGGCTGTGGCCCCACCAGGGCGGGTGGTGGGATGGGGTCTGGGAAGGGACCCTGAGCTTGGGGAGAGCAGATTCGCAGCCAGACTTCTGTGATCCGGTGGGAGGCTCAGTTGAGAGCTGGGGGCCCCCCTGCCAGGGTGGGGTGGGTAGGAGCTGGGGCGTCCAGCTCTTCCAGCCAGCTGACCTTGTTATTTTTAGCTCTGGAATGTTCCTCTCAAGCCCCCTTCAGTTCTGTTTATCTTGCTTTTGTGTCTCTGTTCCTCTTCAGGAAATTCTGCAGCAGGAGAGGGATAAGTGGGGGTGGGGGAGGAGAGTCGGGGTGCCAGGAGACACTGGCTGGGGCTGGGCTGGGGGAAGAGTGGGCACTGCTCCCCCCCACCCCCCCCCACCCCCGTCCCCAACCCCCCCCCCCAGCCCTGAGGCCCCCTTTTCCTCCTTTATGCATTTCCTGGGTTTGGGGCTACCCGGTTACCCTCTCTTCTATTGTGCTCGTCAGCCTGGGCCTGCCGGGGCCCCATCCTCTCACCGTTCCTTCTGGGGCCTCAGCTGAGGTCCTACCTGGGGTGGGGTGGGCAGGAAGGGTCAGCCCTGAGACCTGGCCCCTCGGTCCTGACACACTAGGGGTCCCTGGGAAGAACTCTGTGAAAATGAACCACAGAGCAGCGGGCCTGGGGACAGAGTTGGTGTGAAGTCTGGAGATTCAGTCCCTGGGCCTCAGTTTTGTTCTGTATAAAATGGGAATGACTGTCGTTCCTCTGTTCAAGGGAACTGCTGTGAGGCTGCATGAAATGTGGACGTAAAGCACTATTGACACGTGGAAGGTGTTCCCGTGCGAGTAGGGCTGGGTGGGTCAGTCGCATCCCACAGGGGTGCTTTTCGGGGGGGCTGTTGGGGCTGGAGTCTCTGGGAGTCTATTTAGCTGTAATTGGAGAAAGCCACACCTGTCCCCATAGCCTCTCAGTCACAGCCGCCAGGCCACGGAAGCTCTTGTTACTGGGGTGTGTCACTCACTGACTCCTCTGCCTCTTCCACTCAACACAGGGTGCTGGGGTGACGGACACTTTGGGTGCAAGGCCAGCCTGAGGAGGCGGGCTTCCAGATCGCAGGCCTCCTGCCAGCCCCAATCACAGACCCCAGAATTCAGGGCCCCCAGAGAAGAGGGGTCAGCGGCCGGACGGGGGAGGCGTGGGGAGGGGAGTATATAAGCCTGAGGCTGATGATTTCCTGTCTGGCGTTGGCGTGCTGTCAGGGTCCCTGCCTTTAAGCCAGCTGTCTTATGGGAGAAGCCCAGCAGCCCCCCGGAGGGCTGGGACCCCCCCTGGGGCTGGAGCTTAGGCAGAGACGCCCAGCTGGTCATCGGTGAGCTTTGGTTGTCCTGGTGCTGATGGAGCAACAAGAGCATTCTGGTCACTGGCTGCCGCTCGTGAGTCAGTCAATAAACAGGCCTAGTGGCAGCCTTTGGAAATCCATGTGTAAAGAGGAGGGGCTGGGCCTGCTTAGGCCAGTCCTGGGTGAAGGTAAGGGAGGGGGGACCCATCTGGGGCAACTGTCCCCAGGGCATGGGACTAACACCACGTGGAGGTCGAGAAGAGGCAGCAGCTGCCACATCCCAGGAAGGCACTGACCTTTAGAACCAGAAACAGAAATAGCCTGGGAGAGGACAGAACCTGTGTGAGAGATGTCCCGGCCGGCCGGGCAGGCTCAAACAGGAGGAAGGGCAGAGGACCACGCCCGCAGAGGACATGCTGAGTACCGCGCGGGCCGGCTTTTTCGCATTTGTATCCCAGCCCCAGCCTGCGGGGTAGGTATCGTCTCTGTTTTTCACAGAAGAGAAGACGGAGGCTCCGAGAGGGGTGGCTGAGCTTGTCATGGGCAGAACTGGGACCGAGCCAAGCCCAGCTGGTCTGTGGGCCCCGGTCCCGGTCCCCACATTGCCCGGTTACTGTAGCTGCCATCAGGCGGTGGGGTGGGGTTCTCTGCTGAGCCTGTCCTCTCGGTTGGCTTAATGCGGGGGAAGATGAAAGCCCTTCAGTGAGGCCTGAGGTCCTGGACAGGGGAACCACTACCTCAGTTTAGTAAGTGACCCCAGGACCCTTGCCCCTTGGCAGCCTGAGGCCATCGCCCCTTTTCTTCCTTGCTCACAGAGGGAGGATCGGCACCTCTCGCCGCTTCCTGGAGTTGTGCTGGGCTTGGGGCTGGGCAGAGCCCCAGGAGACCCCTTCCCAGAGACAGTCGGTGACCAGGATGAACTCTCAGGAAAGGCCCTAGCTCAAGTTGGGGTCTGGGAAGGCGAGAATAACAGGCTCAAAATAACCCGCTGACTGGCTGGCTGGCTCCCCCTCCCTGCCTCCCCACTGACAGCTTCCCAGCCTGCAGCGCCCAGCTGTTTCTGCTTATCTGAAGCCAGGGAGGCTGGTTGCCTGGTTACCAGTGCTTCTGATTAGCAGTTGGGTCCTTCTGGGGCGTGCAGAGCTGCCGCATCCCCAGCCAGCTGGGCGTGGCATGCCCAGTTCCTCGCCCCCCGAATCGCCCCTTGGAAAGGTAGCAAGGAGAATTTGGGAGTGGCATGGGGAATGCTTACAAAAGGACACCCCTTTGCCAGGAGGTGGCTCAAAGGGATGCTTTGGAGACAGAGGATCTGGGCCCTGCCCCTTGTTGCCTCCATGACAGGTTGCATTAAATTCTCTGGGGCTGGTTCTTTATTGATAAAGAGGAATAAATATCTCCTGCCTCAACGGCTAGTTTAAGAGTGAATATGGTCATCAGATGAACACTCGGCACAGTTACTGGATGAGTTTAACTCCTTGCCCCCACTGGCACCGGGGGCCCCTCTGGACCCTGCAGTGTGTGTATGTCCTCAGGGAAGTTACGTGGGTCCCTGAGGCATGTTCTGGGGAGCATCCAAGGAGGCAGTGCCCCTCCGGCCTCCTTGCTCCAGGGGGGAGTCCTGCCACACTTGCCTGGTACCCCCGGTGCTCAGCTGGGGCTGGAGAGGCAGCCCAGGGAAGGACTAGAAAGAGTGGATGGCAGAGCAGGCTCAGGGAGGGGGCGACACAGGCCAGCCTTGTGAATGGCCCGAGAGGGCCTGCCGCTGGCCCTGGGCCATGGGGTCTGGACCGTGACCAAAGGGACGTGCTCTTTTGATCTCCTCAGGTCCTGTGATTCCCAAAGGATCCTCTTCCCTTGAAAGGTAGACCCCAGGGCCAGGAGCAGGATGGGAGAAACCGGAGTCCATGCTGTGGGGAGGGCTTTGCCCGGGCTCACATCTCAGCTCTCCCAAAACCAGGGGAGCAGGGCCGGACGAGAAGCACCACATAACAAAGGTCCCCAAGTCACCCCGCGAGGCAGGTGTGGCTATCACAAACCCTCTTCTTGACCTTCTTGGTTTGAGAAAAGGACAGAGGAGAAGAGGGGCAGTGGGAGGGGTGGGGAGGGGACATCACTTCACGGGGGCCTCTTCTCTCTGAAGGAGACAGGATCAGCCTGTGCCTGTCTGTAGCAGAGAAGCGAGCCCATGAATTATGCGGGAAGAAGCACAAGGCAGCTAGAAAATGGTTACTGTTTCATCTAAGCTGGGAATGGGCCTTGAATACAAATGGGGGAGAGATGGGGGGCTGGAGCGGGAAGGAACTCAGGCTGCCCTGGCCTCCCGTGGCCTCCGCAGCAGACCACGCCCGGCCTTCCAGCCAGCTAGGGCAGCAGGAGGCAGTGCCCCCAGCAAGCCCTCTCCAGAGGTGCCCGCTGGCAAGCAGGGGAAGGAAGGCATGTGGATGGGCTTTCTCAGGGAACCCGAGGGGGTATGCTTCCTGCAGCTTGAAATCGGGCTTGCTGAAGAGTGTTGCTTCAGAGCCAAAGGAAGAAGAGAGTCCCATCCTGAGGTCTGGGGAGAAATGTCACCCCCCTGTCCTCACGGGCAGAGCCATCTTTCCCAGGAGGCCTCAGAGCTACACCCCTGGACTTTTATCCTGAGTTCAGTGGGAATCTGTGGAGGATTTTAATAGGACAGAGAAGACCAGATAGGAGTGAGCAAATTCGCTCAGGCTGTTAGGAGGAGACTACGGGGAGCCAGGAAATCTGGGAATGTGGATAGCGTTGTATTGTGTGTTGTCATGCGAACGCAACATGCTGTCTATCCTGTCCTCACTTCTGCCTCCTGACTTGGTGGTCATGTGATAGACCGTGTGAGGCTGCGGCGGCAGAGGGCCTGGGCAGCTGCTGAGGGTGGGAACCGTGTGTGGAAGGTAGGGGGTGAGGGAGAGAAGGGTCGAAGGGGAACCCCTGGATTCTGGCTTGGGTGTCTGGGTGCTGGGTGCTGGGTGCTGGGTGCTGGGGTTGGCAGTCCTGAGAGAAGCGCGAAGGCTTTGGAGCTGGGGGAGGGAGGGAAGGTGCTGTTCCTGAGAACCCTGGGGCGGGACCAGTTGGCTGTGGGAATTCGGTCCGGGGTTTGAGGCGGGGCTGCGCTGCAGCTGTGGGCCCTGGGAGCACAGACAGGCCTCTGGTGCTGTGTGCTGCTCCGCCTCTGAAGCCTAGGGCACCCTGGGGCCTTCCTGCTCTGTGCCTGCACTCCGGCCCTGGATCATCCCCAGAAGGCCCTTTCCCGTGGGCCACCCCCCCAGGAGAAAGGCTGCTTCTCCCCCCACCTCCTTCTCTGCCAACAAAAAGCCTTGAGGGGCTCAGGTGCCCTGGCAAGCCCTGAGGGTTCCCTGGGGTGTTGCCCTGGGGGTGGGGATGCTCTCTGTTGCCTCTCGCCCCCAGGGGTTCCTGGGCCGCTTCCCTGCTGCCGCCAACTCCACACAACTGCGCCATGAAAAAGGTTTCCCAGTCACGTCCCCAAGCCGCCTGCACATGAAAATAATCCAGTTACAGGAGGAGGAGCAGTCCAGAGGGGCTCCCCGGGAGGGGTGGGGGAAGGCGACAAGTCCAGCTGAGACTCAGGGGATGGGGAGAGAACAGGCTGTTTGGAGAGGCCCAGAGTGCAGGGAAAGGGCTGGGGGAGTCCGGTAGGCGCAGGTCTGGTGCTGACGGGAGGCGCCTGGTGAATACAGGTGAGTGTCCAGTCAAATGGAAAATAGAAGACTGTGGATGAAAGGACTCTCCAGAGGATGTAGAAAAGAAAGTGTCATTTATTCACATGTGCGTCCTTTGTGCCCACACCTACTATGCTGCAGGGAATGTTCTGAAGATACGCAGGAAGGACACAGGCCCAGTCCTGGGGCTGTGAGGGGCAGAGACAGGGCAGGGCCCCCGAAGATAGAGCCTGACCCAGGCTGGAAATTTGTGGGGGCGGGGGTCAGTGTCCTGCAGGTGATGGACCCAGTGGAGTCTATCCTGAGGAAGAAGCAGCCGACATTGGGGAGAGGAGCAATTGTGCAAAGGCCGGGAGGCAGGGGACAGCCCGGCATTTCCCCAGAGCCATGGCTGGACCATAGCTGTGGCTTGAGAATGGACTGTGTGTTTGTGTGTGTGTGTGTGTGTATACACATGTGTATGTGTGTGCACCTTTGTGCTTAGGAAGGCAAGAAGTGAGATAAGGCTGCACAAGTAGACAAGAGCTGCCTTGTCAAAGGCCCTGTGTTCTCAGCAAACGTTTGGACCTTAATTTGAATGCCATGGAGCGATGGAGTGACATGGCGAGGTTTGTGTTCTGAGGACAGACTGGGGCACTGGAGACTGGAGCTGGAAAGCGGTTGGTTAGGACCCGTTGCGGTAATCCTAATCCATGCTCCAAACGATCAAGGCCTGAAATGGTACTTCTCACTTCTATCGCCTTGTCTTGTGTTGGGCTTTGTTCTTCTCTTCACAAAGTGAACAATTCACTTAATCATCCCAACATCCTACAAAATAGGCCTGCTGTTATTCCCACTTTGCAGATCAAGTAACTGAGGCCCCCAGGGTAAAGTAGCATCCTCAGGTTCCCATATTGCAGGGATGTTGGGACTCATTCCAGGCCCAGAGTCTGCAGTGAACAGAAGACCCTGGCTCTCAGGGTGGTAACGATGAATCAGACTGGCAGGATGTCAAGGAGGAGGAGTCAGGCTGCCTTGAAAGCTTCTTGGGAGTGTGGGGGGAAGGGAGAAGGAGAAATCACAGATGAGGGTGAGGGAGTATCCTGGGTCAGATAACATCCCCCCCAAATTCTTGTGTACCAGGAACCTGTGAACTTGACCTTACTGGAAATGGGGTCGTCACAGATGTGATCAGTTATGATGAGGTCGTACTAGATTAGAGTGGGCCCCAGTTCAGAGGCCAGTGTCCTTATGAGAGGAAGGGAATTTGGACACACAGGGGCCGTGTGACCGTGGAGGCTAAGATTGGAGTCGTCAGTCCACAAGGCCGAGGGTTGCTGGCCAACAGCAGAAGCTGGGAGAGGAAAGGAAGCCTCCTTCCTCACCGCCTCTGGCAGGAGCATGGCCCTGCCGACACCCTACTCGCAGACTTGTCAGCTCCAGCACTGGGAAAAAAGAAATGTCTCTTGTTTGAAGCCACTCAGTTTGTGGCAATTTGTTAGGATCTCTTTGGGAAACGAATGTACTCTTCCCATTTCAAAGAAACAGACTCAGAGCAGAGGATGCAACATTTCGAGAGCATTCAAAACACAGAGGGAAAAGGCAGGTGCGATTCTACAGAGGAGGCATGTTGAGATGGTTTGGAAGGCTTTCAGAAACGCATTGCTGACTGGGTAAGCAGGAAAGGTCCTGCGAAGGGGAAGGGGAGGGCCTAAGAGATGAGCATCACCAACCACAGAGCTGCAGGGGAGCTCACACTGGACCCATCAAAGCTGGAGGAAGGGCGCAGAACCAAGGGCGAGAGGAAAGGAGCCAGGGAGATGCCCGCTGCACCCCACATGGGGCTGAGGCTTGCAGAAAGGACCGAGAGCAAAACAACGTCCTGGGGAGCAGGGAAGGAAAAGTAGGGAGTTCTTACAATTTTACTAGAAGCAGGAAGACCTGCTTGGGGTGGGGGCTGTGAGCCTTCATGGATCACAGAAAATACTCAGAGGCTGTTTGTCATTGATCTTCTCTGTAAAGATAATGGACTGGGAAGCACAATTCTTCTTCTTCTTCTTTTTTTAAAGATTTATTTTATTGTTTTTGACACAGAGAGACAGAGAGAGATGGAGAGAAGGGGGAGGGACCAGAATAGTCTCCATAGTTTTCCACATAGTTTCATTCCACATAGGTGGATATGGGGCCACACAGGGTGGGAACTGGGCTGAGACCTCCCACATGGGAAGCTCTCCCTTGTGGGAATGGAACTGGGGGTCTCCCACATGGGAAGCACACCCCAATTCAGCATATGGGTCCACTGGGACTCAGACCCCGGGGTTGCAAGGCAAGTGCTCAATCTGCTGAGCCATCCCAGCATCCCCATCACAATTTTTTTTTTTTTAATTGGAAAGAGTAGCACAAATAGTATAATATCAAGAGAGAATTGAAATCCAGGACTAGGGGGATGAGCTATTTGTAAGGGGATGAGACCCCTGTCACAGGAGGCATTCAAGCATAGGGTGAGAAACCTCTCCTCAGAGGTGTTATAGAGGTGCTTCCTCTGAGACCTAGTGGAGACAGCCTACTACTCATGGCCAGGCCCTCTGACCCGGGTTCCCCTCCACCATCATGAAGAGAAGCCAGAGTATCCCCTAGAACAGGGGTGGCCAGCAAGTCGATCGCGGTCAATTTTGGTCGATCGTCGATCGCTCGCAATGCCTGCGGTGGAATTCCGTGTACCATGGACTTTGAAGCGATTGTAGAAGACAAAACTTTCTAGCAATAGTTTAATGCATTCTGGGAATTTGCCAAGGTCATAAATTCCTAGAATTCTAACAGCCTGACACTGTGATCTCCGCCCACCCAGACAATACATTTTGACTTATGTGTTACACTTGTCACCGGACGCAACGCGTGAACGCAACAGTTACGACTCGACTCATCGAAGAACACAGTCAGTTAGCTTGAATATTTGGTAGTGTCATACGGTAGCTTCTTTTCTTTTGTATTAACAGTATTATTATCGATCAATAT